>JAHZMZ010002958.1:0-10949 GCA_027743805.1 Lepidocyrtoides sp. E14 | reverse complement strand
AAAAAAACACCACAAAATCAGACAATATTCTCGTGCAATAAAAATAGAACACGCAAACACTCACCCAATGATATAGAAACTGACTACGACTATATCTTATTATTCCGTTAGAATATACCAAGGCAGTATACACCTACCCGCCTGTCCATCCAAATTTCAAACTCATTCTTTTTTTCCCCAATTTCCAACCTGTATAATATATACTTGTTTATAAGTTGGCATATATGTAAGATACACAATTATAAACAAACAATTTCCGCTGATATTTCTTTATTTTCCACTAATCAACAAAACCCACCTACACACGCTACTCAACTACTTTTTACTCCTGAATCGACAAAATTATTGTCTGTAATATTTTCTTTCCTTAAAATAGTGTTCCTTTTCAACTTATTATTATCTATACCGTCTTGAAAATATATCTCTTCCATCACTGCTTTTCTCAATTCATCATCCTATATGCATCTATTAGCGGATGAGCTAGAAAATAAAAGTACTCATCATCACACAAAGGAATTATGTGCAAGCTTGTGTTTTCACATCTTTTAGAGTGTGATATCATGTACATTTACTTGTTTCAACCAACCCCATGCCATACGTGTTGATGTACAGTATTTTCTTGTTATTTATTTGTCTCCCTTCTTTTCATATCCTATAACGCTACAAAACTGTGCAACGAAAACTTTTCCTTTGCTTATTTCACCCACTTCTCAAATTTTTTGTACTGAGCTTTGTGTAGCTGATGAAATGAAAAGGAAAAGAGTCTTGCCGTATTTTCTTCTTTTTCTGGAAATATGCCTCTTGAGATTCGCATTTCCCTTCAATCATCTTTCATCTCATCATTTCATATGGGATTTTCTCCATATTCTTTTTTTCTTCTGTGATTCTCCCTTTTTTCGTTGCGTACTTACAAAATACCTATATTTCATTTACTTTCATTTTTCTAGAATTCCTTTTTCTTTTGGAGATATATATACAAAGTGTTTTCTCAAAAAACAGTAGATACGGAGTTGGGAAAAAAATAGGACGGACGGGTATATAGATATCAATTCAACTCAAACGAAAAAACAACGCCGTGGCGTTGCGCCTCTCTTTACTTACACTTTCATGCATATTCACAAAGTAAATACCACATGGAATTTCTTTTATTTGTTAAAAATGAAGTGAAATGAAAAAAAGTAGGTAGATACCTACATCGGATTCAAATTCGATCTATGCAGTATTCCTTACGTGCTAAAGTTGTACCGCTATTGTGCCCATCAAAATATTCCTTTTCATGTGAGGTGTACCAGCGCAGTAGGAAAATGCGAGAACAAAATCGCTTCTATCTATCCATATTTTTTAACATTGCTGCTAGTTTACCATTTCATTTTCTTCTTTTTATTTATTTCCCACCTGCCACAAGGCGTACATTTTTATCGATTAAAACCGGAATGCATTCTGGCAAATAATATCTGCTGGTGCTATACTTACGGTAGCCGACTAGCTATTACAAACTGACAAAAGTCGGCAAGTGGTATATGCTTGCTTTTTTGTGATCATCCGTATTGTTTAGGCATTTCAGCAGCAATAGTAATATCTTGCTTCAAAACGTATTTACGAAAAAAAACTATGATATAGAATTTGCATAACACCATTGCCTTGGTAGATATTACTTTTTCTCAGATGAGTTATTTGGTATCATATTTTCTTCACGCGACAACATGATGAGTGTAAACAAAGCAGTACTTTTTTAGAGTAAAACTAAATCGATTTTGACGGCATTTTCCCCAGATTTACATCATGATCTGCGGGAGGGAAGTACTCATCATTATTTATTTTTTGCCACAAGTGCATGTGCTCATCATCGTGTTTCAACTGTTTCACAAAAAAGAAAATATTGTCTTTTTCTGCTCATACATCCTGGCAAATATTTGCAGTTGCCTTAATTTGCAACAAAAAAAATCCAGCTTTTTAGCAAGGACAAGATGCAAGATTGTATTTTAAAAATCAATCTTCAGCGTCTCTAATGACTAGCAATCCTCTCTTGTTTTCTTAATCTTCTCACTGAGCACGTTTAGGGCAATGACAGCGAATATTTGGATGTTTTTATAAGTTTCTTTGCTCTAGTTTTGTAAACGTCATCAGAATCATCCCATTGAACATTTTCTGATCTATGGTTTCACAAAATTTGTTCGTGACCTGTTATGTTGCTTGGATAGGTGGTAAGTAGGTAGAATGAAATGGATATTGTAAAGCATATATGGATACAATGGAAGCATGCTGGAGGATGTATTTTGCTCGCATTGTACTACATGTGTACCTTGGCCTGCTTCCTCCTTGATAATTTTCACGGTTGCTCCTTTATGCTTTAACTAACTTGAATAGTAGAGAAAAGAGCAGAGGAGAAAGAGGTGATGGTTAGTTGGTACGTTTTCCCTTGCTTTCTTTCTTTTTCTCTTTCTCTCTCTTTTACTTGCTCTGCTCGAGGTCTGATAGGAGCATTAACTACTCACGTCTTCAAAAGTGAATTACGACAGCATCTTTTGTCCACTCCACATCTTAAAGCCTTTCGACCCACAAAAAAGTCATTCAACATCACCACTACTACTACTACTACCACCACCAACTAACAGCCATAAGAGTGAACAGAAGTGAGTATGTGCTAGTTGTAGTAGTAGTAGTAGTAGTAGAAGTTCAAGATAAAAAAATACCATGAAATGGCTAACAACGCAGCTGTAGATTGTTTCACCGTCCTACCACCAAACTCACTCTGTTTTGCTACAGAAAGGCTATTCCTATGTGGCTGGTTTGGTTGGTGGAGCATAGGAGCAGCGATAAAAACTTGCCTCAAGATTATCGATAACAAGTAGCCAAAAAACCAAACTAAAAAGTTTGAGTATTACCACCACCACCAAACCACCATCATCCTCCCTTTTATACAGAAAATATTATGTAGCACTGCACAAGATGAAAAAAAAAACTTTCCAAGAGAAACGTACAAAGAGAGAGAGACCATCAAAAAAGAAGATCAAAAAATGGGCATTAAAACTAAAAAAGTGGATCGTTCCATTTTCTTTACTTTTCTTGTACAACATTGTTATTTATAGTGCATGGAAGTGATTGTAATAGCAGTAGTAGTGATTGCACTTGTAGTAACGTGTGTAATACACTCAACGATAACGTCTTTTATATGGATGGCCTCGTGTGCATGATAAGTTGCATGTGTATACATCATTATTAACACAAAGTTGCGTCCAAATTTTATTTCATTTTACTGCTTTCCATAACAAGAAATATAAAAAAAAATTATATTTTTGTTTACGAAGGCATTCATCTCTAAAACCCATGTTCATTGGTGCAAAAAATGGAAATGAATAAGACGTCACGCAATTTCCCCTAATTACAGGAAAGAAGGTGGTGCTGCTGGTCTTTAACTTTAGACATAAAAGGAGCTCGAGAGAAGAAAGTGTAACAATATTATGGTCGCGGAATGTCGGACAATAATGAAAAATACACATTGGTGTGTGAAGTGTGTAAAAACGGAAATTGGACCAAGGGTCGATAAACTATGGCAGTACCACCTCCATTTTTTCTCTCTCAGTAGTAACTGAGATAAGGAAAAGTGAGCAAAAAAGATGCACTGCATTTTTTCTCAATCTTTTTTTTTCAGGGGTTAGTGAGTAGAAGTTAAAGAGAAAAAGAACGAAAGAAAGATAACGTGTGACGATAGTAGTATGATTTGGATTTTTTTACTTCTTCAGGGTAAAAAAAAGACGAATGCGTTGGAGATATAAATTTTTTGTTGAAAAGAGCAGCTTTGAAATCAACGTGTGGTGATGATAAGTATCTATCTACTAGGTGATTTTTCACTGTGTGTGTATTCTGACTGAATACCTCTTGGTACATTACAGCACCTCTAACAAGAAACGTAGAGGTGAAAAAATGGGTTTTATTTAAAGAGAAAAGTGGTAAGAGGGGAAAAATTGCTAGGGCATTTTTTCTGAAGAAATGTATTTTTTTCTCAATCGAAAACTACAATCTATTTTAATAGACAATCGGAAAAAAGGTGAAAAAGGATATAGATTGCGTGGATGCATGAAAGAGAGAAACTAGCAACTTCTCTGTATCATACAGTTGTGCGGTATCTGCAGAGATTTTCTCATTTTTTGGAAAGTAAATAATTTTATATTTTAGACATGTATACAGAGTGTGAGGAGATATATATAGACAGAGATGGCAGATATACATTTGTGTATAAAGAAACAAGTATCTTTGACGACTGACCTTTTCAATGCGTTCAATTTCGCAGTGACTCATTTCCAAGGTGGTGAGTGACTGAAGGGCGATAAAAGCTTTTCTGGGCAGAGTGCGTATAGGATTTCCACTCAGGATAAGTTTCATGAGGCCTTGACAGTCGGGAAAGGCAGACGAGGGCACCTCTCCCAGCACATTATGGCTGAGGTCCAAGTCGACCAGGTTACTCAGACCGTGGAAGGCTCTGGAGTTGATGTGTGACAGTTGACATCTTGATAAGTAGATTTTCTGGAGGTTGATAAGACCCGAACGCTTGAAATGATCCGATGGTAACGTTTCAAACTTGTTTCCAGAGATGTCAAGTACCTGGATAAGAAGACGAAAAAAAGAGGAAAAAATAAAATGGAGAAGTTTGTGGAGAAACAAGAAAAAGAAAGTAGAAATGTTCAATAAAAAATTAAAACCCTTTTTCTTTTCACCTTCTCTGCTCACTCTTTCACATTATTTTTACTTTACGTCTTTCACTTAATTTCGTGGCAGAAATCAACATGCATATTATATGTATAAAGCGTGTTTCTCTTCATCTCTAAAAGAGTAATGTGTGTGTTTTAGTTAGACATAGTTTCTTTTGATTCACAAATAAGCAAGTTTTTACAGTTAGCATTGCCACCAGGAGAAAAATCCAAACAAGAAGAGTCATGATGTTTATTTCTACTTCTCTCCAAATCAAGTCACTGTGACGTCGACGGCTAAAACATTTTCTTTGTTTCCTTTCTCTCTCTCTCGCTCTGTATTTTCCGTAAACACCAAGTCAGAGTCTTATTACTTTATTCACAGTTTTCTTTTCCCACGCCATTTATTAAATATATTTTGTTCCGAGAGCATTGTATCTACATGCTTACTTGAAGCTAATGGTAAGTGAATTGTGTGTACATACACCCAACTCTGCCTATCTTCCTGTTTTTTTCTCAATTTTTTTCTACCTTTTTCTGCTTTCCTGTCTCTCCGCTTCACTCATTCAAACAAAACAAGACGAAGAGCAAAAAAGAAAGTAGAAAGAAATGTTAGACAGCTACGCAAACACAGAAACTTGCATAAGAACAATCAACTAGAACTTTTCAAGTAGTGAACAAAGTTTGTGCTGACACACTCGAAAAAACATGGAATCAGGGTCGTGTCTTGTTAAGCTGTTTGATTCGCTTCCATGTTTTTGATTGCAAAAAAGCGAGAGAGAGAGAGAAAAAAAAGAAAGTAATAGGATAAGAAAAAGGAAAGAAATTAGTTATCAGTTAATTAGCTAAGAAAGAAATGTAGTAAAAAGTATGTACGAAAAAAAATGAACATGTTCTGAAGCACTTTTTGTATTGTTTCAATTGCGAAAAGTAAAATTTATAACTTTTTCCATGACTCTTGTCTTATATCGAAATATAAATTCAAAACGGGACTTTAGATTTTTTTCTTCAAACCTTGTTTCCAATGTAAGATAATTAACATCGATCATGATTTTTTCATGTGAAGTACATTTCATTAGCCTAAATGCACAACTGTCAGTATAACTTACAGTATTTTCGTGTCGTGTGTTGCTTACGATGTTTCCGAGATAAACATACACTTTCCAAGGAAAGAAGAAAAGTTCAAAGTGAAGTCTGTCATTTTGTGGAAGGGAATAATGAATGAGACGAATCGCATTTGTTCAGGTGTTTTTTAGCTAGTGAATTCTTTTCTTATCTTATAGAAAATGAACGAATACAGAAAAGTGAAGCGAGTGAGAGAATAAACATTCATTCGTGTTACTTACTTTTGTACGTGCCATATATATATTATAGCTATCTCAACATTTAAAATCCGAAAAGTGGTTGAAAATGTATAAAAAAGGTATTATGTGAAGTATTACTTCATTATTAATTACCCAAGTACTCAAAGACCACGTACGTATTAAAAGTGTAATAATGTGAGAGAGAGAGAGAAAAGTAGGTAAGTAAAGTGAAAGAGTGTGAAACTACTTGGTGTGGTGGTTTCATATAAGCTATTAATAAGATCTTACTTGCGTTCCGGGATCAATGTTATGTGGGAAAGTTCTGAGTCCTCGATTGACGCACTCAACAGTCTGTTTGCCACCTTTCCACTTGCAAACACAGTCGGACGGGCATGCAGAAACGAAGCCAAGTCCCATGACAAAGAGCAAACTGATTGACGAGCAAAGTTTTCCGTTGAACTTTCTTCCACTACCACTACTACTACTACCTGCTCCACCTCCTTTCCCTTTCCCTACCATTTCAAACCTTTTTGGTCTCAGCAACATAATAAAAAAATAAAACGTGTAAACTCTTCGTCGTCGTCTTCTTCTCCTTCTCTCTTATCTATTTTTTAAGCTTGCTTCTCTCCCTATATATTTCTGTTTACCTTACTTTAACTTTTTCTCTCTATTCTCCTATTCTTCTTCTTCTTCTTTTCTGACCGTTCTCTAGTTTGGAGGGCTAAGCAGTTCACGTTTAGTCAGTAGAGTAAACTATAGCACGTGTGCAGTAAGTAATAGGGAGATAATATGACGTATGGGAGCACACACTTGCAAGTAGAGTTTGTAAAGAGGATATACAAGTGGGAGAAGAAAAAAACACTTTTAGTTTTTTAGCAACATCTGCTATACGTACATATGCGTATGTATCTCATTTAGATTTAGCTGATTAAAGGAAGAGAAGCCTACGCGCTGCTGCGTTGTTATGATGATGATGATGAAACTGATGAGAATTTTTTTTTCTTGTGAAATACTATTTGCTATAATAACAATAATAGTACTTGGTAAGAATGGTAGTGGAGGGCTGGAAAATGAAGGATGACGATAGTACAATAAATATTATGTGGTTGCACGCACGAACAAATCCTTTTATTTTATTTTTTACAGCGCACGTTTTTCCACTTTTTCCACTGAGAGTATATTATATATTATATGTGGATTCTGCTCGTCCGCTCTAGTTTTTTTTTCTTATTTTGTGAACATATATTCACGAGATTCACTTGTAACATATGTACATAAGCACATACATGTATAATATATTTAGTCACTTAAGGGTATAGAGAAAGTACAAAGTGGGAAAATAGAAGGGATGCGAAAGCAACATAAGCACGTTTTATTTGTGCTTCGTGGGATAAGGTACAGAGAGTTTTCTTATTGACGATGATAACGATGATTTCAACATTATTACCTTGTTCGTCGGAACGTCGTCATCATCATCATCATTTCTCGTAGTATTAAAAGTACTAGCACTAGAAGTATAAAATCTAGCACTAGAAGTATAAAAGAGAAAAGGGTCATTCCAAGTCAAAGATTTATTTGACACTCTCGTAAATTCATCTACGACGGTGCTGTTGATGTTGATGATGATGATGATTGTGGCCACCAACAGCAGCGGTAGTAAAAAAAAGAAGGTATTATTATTATTTGTCTATTGCGGCTACAGCATCGTACACTGGGTAATTGTCTACTTGCCATTTTACTGGCAGGAAACTCATCAGCACCAACATCACGATTTCTACTACCACTTGCACAAGTGGTAGAAGAAGTAGAAGATAGAGAAGAAGCATCGTCACAATCATCATTGAAACCATTCACCATTTTATTACTTACAACTGGATGGGCACGCTCTCACATTGTTCAGATGATGATGATGATGATGGGTAGGGATGTGATGACGATGATGATGATGAAAATGAGAGGGATGATTTTGAAGATGAGCGGAGAACAAAAAGCTCGGCAAAAGAGGAAAAAAAATCTTTTCCAGTGATGATGATGATCAAGATGATCATCATCATATTTTTTTATTCTTTTCCCATACTGGTTACATACAAGCTACGTTGTCCGGGATGCACTTAATTGTAAATGTGAACAAAGAAAGTTCATATGTATCGGTTAATATTAATTACAATTTGTACAGGATGTGAATTTGTTCGCTCAATATTATCGGTATCAACAGTGGGGGCGAAGATGTGCGTTAGTAAACGTGCAAAATGATATATTGCATCGAATGAATAGATGAGAAAGGATTTCCTTTAATATTCCATTATCTCGTTGGATATCATTTTAACCAAAGTAGCTTCCTCTTTTTGGCGTACGTGATGTCATAGTAGTTATGAGGAAACGAGAGAAAGTAATTCAGTACAGATTTTTATTACTTTCACCATTACATAGTCAACACACTATAATTATCGGTAAAAGGATGCGTTGTTTGTGTTTTTTGTGGATAGTTATGTTTTCATCATGATTATCTTCCTAATGTATTAGACTTTGACGGTATCACGGTTTGTGCGAACAAATCATTTACTTTTTTTTATCACTGTTCACTCAAGCACAGATTTCTGCTGGTGATTATTATTATTATAGTTGTTATTGTGCTCCTGGCGACAAAAAACAAAAAAAAAGAGGATGGAAGAGTTGGCTGAATATAAAGCCTTTTTACGTACTGATGATATCGCAAATTAATGCTTTGTTTTTCAGTAGCAGGAAATATACATGTCGACAAAGAATGAAACCTTTATGAATACCTCTTCATAAAGCAGTAGTATCCGAAGCGCCTAAAAAATTTGCAAAAAAAAATGTATTGTGAATTTCGTCTGAAACGCGGTACAGCATAATGATTACAGCACATTATTTGATTACTTTGATAGGTCTTTTGAACTGATTTTGTGAACACTTTTTTCAAATATTTATGTTCAGACTTTTAGCTTTGCAGGACCTGAAGAAAATGAAATTTTCTTTTTTTTCATATTTTCCCGCTATTGTTGTTGACGCTGATGATGACGATGACAACGATAAAGATTATAATGATAATTGTACAAGATTTAATTGGCTGTACTCCTACCAACTTACATATATACCGTGATGATGATGATGATGGTGCTCAAGAGGAGAAAAGAGGAAGTCAATTTACAAGCCATTTAATAATTTCCTCTCTCCGTCTTTAGATCTTTTATAAGCATATAAATATAAGTATTATTTATATCGCAGTGGTGGCATTAGTAGATCCTTTCCTTTCCATACTTTCTTTGCTAAATTACTTTTGTAGGATTTAAAATAATGCTCGACTCACATGCATGGGCACACACATTTACTCATTATGGGTTTAATGGAATCGGTCTCCTTCCCCTTTCTATCCTCAGCACAGACACACACACTCACACGCAAAAGGTTACTAACTATTTAATACAAAAAAAAAATATATATAGCAGAGAAATGTATTCGTAAGAGGTAGTATTTAGTATTTACTAATCTTGGAGAAAGGGAACGTGGAAAAAGAAAATTTTGTGGAGACTTTAGTGCTTAATACTTTCTGATAATTATTATTACTATTCGCTCCGTTGGTGTGCTCAGTGCTCACTCTCAGCAAAATAAGTAATATGGACTGTGCACAGTAGAATTTTATCCTTTTTTTCTACGGCTGTAGAGATAAATAGGTATACAGATAGATGTGTCGGTTTGTAGTGTGTGTCTATTATTTATTATTATTATTTTATTTAGGGTTCAAGTGCATGGTTGTAGTTGTAATAGCAATAATAATAATAATGGAATGAAATAATAGTGCATTTGTGCCGCTACATTTTCTTTAGAAAATTGCCGCGAAAGATTAAAATGATGATGGCGGGGGTATTATTGTTACTCAATTTTATAATAAAGCGCCCTTTTGTATCCGCAGTACCAAGATTCTTTTATGACGTGAAGTACATTTACCTACTTAATTTCGTGTAAGTGTTTGAGAAAGTGAACAATATTTTTGGAGGGGTTGGGTTGGGGCTTACGAATTTTCAAATTTAAACCGTTTTTTTGTCAGCTCTTTAAAGTTTTACAGTTTGGATTCATTCCTCCCTACTGTTCTTTTTTCACTTGATCGCATCAAATTAAATAGTCTGAAATATTTACGTAAAATCTAATCAGTACATTATTGAATCAAGTTATCAATTATCATGTGTAATCATTTGCTGCAGTATAATTATAAATTTTCATTAAAAACTCGCATCATTTGAAACTTACGTCTATTTTCGTTGTTTTACATCCTGCATGGGAAAATGATGCTACCTTTATTGATCGTATTAAAGAATGATAGAATACTAAACACCACTTCTAACCTAACATTTTCCACTGTTTATCGTGATACTAGAGGTAGTATTATTTTCTCCGAAAATCTGCCTTTTCATGGATAAGCTGTTGTGTATTATTAGCAGTTACACGTGTTTTCTTTTCTTTTGGTCGAAGCGAGAGATGATTTTAAGTAGACAGAGGGAGAATCTGCTGAAGAACAGAAGGAAGTGTGTTCTAGTTTAGTCTCCTTGCCGTTGTCATGAATTTTTTTCCAAGTGAGCAGCAGCACCAGCAGTTGTTGTTGTTGTTTTTATTATCAGTATATCAGACAAGAGAGGGGAAGAAACGTTAGATTAGATGAGCATCAAAAAGATGCCAAGGAAGAGGGAAGAAAAAAAAGTGAAATCTCAAAGGGGCAGTTCTGCCTTTCTGTGTTGTCACAATAATACAAATGCAAGAGTAGTAGTAGAAGTAGCAGCAGTAGGAGCCAAGGGGATGGTGATCATAAATGTCATGATGATGATGGGATGACTCCAAGAAAACGAGACACTTGTTTTCATGTGTCTCCACCGATGCAACTGATCAGCAGGAGGATGACAATGTTGAGTGAGAGTAAGATCAGCAGGATTGCATATCGCCTTTT
>JAHZMZ010002957.1:0-17053 GCA_027743805.1 Lepidocyrtoides sp. E14 | reverse complement strand
GTTTTTGCTTTCATAGATTTTGTAGCTTGAAGTCCGAAAATATTCTGGGAAAATAAGAGTATGTTATGTATGTACACAAGTTGCGTTAATAATATGGCGAATTTCCTAAACTAAATGGTCTACTCTTAACGAATTAATCAAGTCATGCCTGACTGACAAATGTACCATCGAGTATATCGTACCGTTGTTGGTTGCATATTGCATACCTTTTGACTTTATGCAGTAGCGATACGAAAGATTTTACAAGAACACAAAAACATTCATGTGTTTTCCTGCATCCTGAAAATTGGAAACTCGAAAAAATTTCAATATTGTTACGTATTCGCATACAAACTGATATACGTGAGCAACGAAAACAAAATTGAAAAAAATAATTGGCTCATTGATATACCCATACCCACAACAGTACGTAAAAGTTAAGCCTCTTAAATTTCCAGTTAAATTCCGAAATAATGATCAGCATTCAGCATGCTGTAATGCTACAGAAAAGTCAGACTGTCCAATTAGCTGAATCCCTTAAAACCCCTAAAACCCCTTTTGCCTGCTATACTCTTTAAGTTAAAATGTGGAAAGTTGTGCATGATGTTTGAAGTTTTCTGACATGAGTCAGAATAGTTTTACCAAGTAGATTAATATTAGGAATTGCAAGTAACATTGATTCAACTGTAAATAAATACACCAAAGGAGATTGCACCACAAACTTGGTTGGTCGTTTTCTTTCATGTTTCATCTACGTGTTTCTTACTTTTTCTAAAACTACAAACTTTTTAAAAAAACTCACTAGATTACTTGATACAAATATCTGGCAAATAATAAAGAGTATTTTTAAAGCAACAACCTGGTTGCGTTTTTTCCAGAATATACCTTCGTCAGTGAAAAATTTAAAGATTAAACTAAAGCATCTGAATTTATTTTTAAACTGTCTCTCTCAATAAGAGATATGTAAAGGTCTATTCTCAATTGCATGCATGTTGACCGAATTTTTATTTCATAGCAATATCATACTGTGCGTTTCAATATCAATAATTTTATGCGCGATTGTACATTATCGGAAACAAGAGACGATTTTCAGATGTTTTTAGATTTTTGTAGACGCGCAAACTGCTTCTAGTCTTTTTCTTTTCTTGGCTCATGATGATGGAGTCAGCCTTGATTTGAAGGATGAAAAGAAATGGAAAAATTGGTAATTAGGTACCTACTCCCACACACAGCTTACACAAGACCATACGGCACGACTTTTTGTGTTTTCGCTTATAATAGAGTTATGATCTTACAACGAAACGTATTTACATAGAACAGTTTTTCTTCACACACGAAAGACTTCATCCATAAAAGCCATCTACCAATAATAACTCTCTCAATTTTCCATTGTCCTCTTTCGAATTCAATAAAAAAATTTCCGTTTTATGATTCCTGTGCATGTGTATGTACCTTTCCTCTAGCTCTTTTTCTTTGTAAGAAACTTCCAGAAATGATTCTTGGCAAAAAACGGCAATGGTTTTAAGCGAATGCTTCTTTCCGGAGTTTGAAAGAAACACAACTTCCTTTCCCATTTTCAAGATTGTATTTTTTTCAGGCAGACGTAGGAGTTTCAATAGGAGAGCAAAATGTAAAAATAATTACTTTCACGCTGCCAACTTCTTTTAGTGCTTCATATTACACCATCTGCGCCTTGGCCGTTTTTTGTGAGGAATTTTAGTCATAATCAAACAATCCCATTTACTACAATTGTATCAAAGAACAAACATTTCTGATGAATCGTTATCGAGGCGAGTTATATGTGAAATGTGTCACTTCACTCCAGTGACCAACAAAAACATTCATCACAGCAAAAATCCATCAAAATGACATTGCACGGTTTGGGACAAAATTGCGTTATAGAGTGCATACAACATGACTCACATATGGACTGGAAATAAATTAAATATTTATAATGGGGCATTCTATGAAGGCGTAGACGTCTAGTTTATACTACACAAAACAATTTAGATATGCATACGTTTCTATATTAAACTGCTACTTCGTTCCGTAAACATATCTTTTGCCAGCACAGTGAATGGTTTTATGTGGCAATCAAATGTAAAAAAAACACAAAAACAGGGCATCGTCCATCCACTACTCCAGCCACAACCCCCACATGACTAGTCACTCACTCACAACTCTCAGGTCAAACTACCAAATGAATTAGACATGCATTCCTTTCATTCACTCACTCCAATGTTATATTATAAAGTATACGTAGTCTCTCTTTATGTGCTTATAGCCCTGTTATGTTCGTGTCAGTTCAGCTCGGAGCCACGATTACACGATTTCATGTTGAGTTTGTTAGCAAAACAGAAAAGGATACAGCCATATACTTGCTCTCCGTTTATGGTATGCCCAATCAGTGTGAAAAACACGAGGAAAGGAAATCAAAATCGTTTCAAGAGAGAAAAGAAGAGCTTCCAAATTTATTTTATTCTACCAAGTATGCATGTTTTGATGTTTTGTGAGTCACAGTGACTGACCAAAGAAGTGAATAAACGAGCACTGCCAAAAAGCAACCTAGTTCAGACAAGAGTTTCATCGTTTTATCCACAAAAATCTTTCTTTCCTTTTACCTACATATTTTCTCTGGTGCGCACCACATATCCCGCCTTTTGCTGAAGCAAATTTATTAGGTAGGTACGTTATATGTTGGTAACCATTAGTCAGCGTTTTATGTGTTTCCTTTGCTATAATAATGATATTGTTGCAAAGGTAATACTGTATGCATTTATACACAAATACACACATTGTATATATATCTCTCTCTCTACTTACCCTACTGTCCTCTCGTTATTCGTTTGTAAGCCTTTTCTTTCTTCAATATTCTTCCAGTTATATTCGGAACGTCTATAGAGCAAATTGGCAGAATATTCGATTTACGCTAGACTGTGTAGTTTTAAAAGCGCCTGTTTCAGTATAGTATATGTGTGACTCAACAAACTAACCTCGCTGGCTAATCAATTATGCCTTTTGGGCTGCTTTCTCGCTCTTCTTCTGGAGAGAATTCATTGGGAATGCATGCTTCCTTTTGATATATTGAACACAGTATACTTGAAATATTTGTTGGTGTCTATAGCGGTCAATTGCCCTCTTCTGATGAAGGATTAAATGATATATGTAAACAGACATTATAGAAAATTACGTGGGTTTGCAATAGCTTTCATGGCTCGAAATGAAAACAATGTCATGCATATACGTATTTACATAAGTGATAGAGAACAGAACCTCGATCCCATTAGTCTGTTTGGAACCTTGTTGTCGCTGACTATTGATAAACTAATCAAGTTCTAAAAAAAATGTAAACACTATGCATGCTTCCTTTTGATATATTGAACACAGTATACTTGAAATATTTGTTGGTGTCTATAGCGGTCAATTGCCCTCTTCTGATGAAGGATTAAATGATATATGTAAATAGACATTATAGAAAATTACGTGGGTTTGCAATAGCTTTCATGGCTCGAAATGAAAACAACAGCAAATGTCATGCATATACGTATTTACATAAGTGATAGAGAACAGAACCTCGATCCCATTAGTCTGTTTGGAACCTTGTTGTCGCTGACTATTGATAAACTACTCAAGTTCTAAAAAAAATGTAAACACGTACTTCCCTGTGTTATACTTATAAAGCAAATATTGCAGTTTTACATTATTCTTTCAATGTTTTTTCAACGGGGTTGTGCGGTTAAAGCCCACAAATTATCTGAAAAACTTTATTGGTGACACATTGGTCAGAAAAATACTAGATCAATAAAGTGAAATTAAATAATGCTTTTACTAGGACATGTTAAGCACATTTGCATTTTTTACATTGGGAAAAAACAACACCACCAGCAGCTATCTTTCACATTAGTGCATTAGTAGCAAAAAAAACTACCACACACAGACGTTAATCTCAACAATGTCCATGCAGGGGTCAATAATCGCTTAGCAGGAACACACTGTAAAGACAGACGGTGTTTTATAATGATATGATTATTATGAATACATTTTATACATCGCGTTATCTTTTATGACTGCTGAAATGAATGCGAAAAAAAACTCTTTGCTTGATTAGGATGATATGCATAAAGTATTGTATTACATTTCTTCATCCTTCAACGTGAACTCAAGACGACGATGGAGGAAAGAATACAAAAAAAAAAACTTACTTGAAGCTATTACCACCGGCGCTGTTGAGAAGATCACTAGACGATGCTGGCAGACCATTAGAAGCGACGGAACCAGAAGTTTTGTCCAACTTGTTATTATTGTTATTACTATTGCTAGAAGATGATGCCGTGTTTGGCAAGAGATCTTCATCAGAGTCATCATCGTCATCATAATAGTCCGAGTCGTCATCTTCATCTTCATCATACTCTTTGCTGTCCGTAGTCTCATCCAACTTTGTTGAAGTCGACTCTTTCAACTTTGACTTGGGAATAATTACATCGCTACAAAGAAACAAAAGGACAAAATGAAGAAATTGCAGTGAAGTATATTATTATTATTTCTCAACATTTTACAAAATTCATTTTCTCTTACATGCACATTTCTGTTCTGTATGTTGCTGTCTACACATACGTATTTACCTACGCAGACATGGGCTTTACGTCGAAACGAAATGAATGCTATAAAGGGATTTTGCAATAAACCGAGTTTACTTTTTTTATTACAGAGCAAAATATTTAATGAAACGTTGCCTGTCATGCCACCAAAAACTGTGTATGCACTCCTAAATGGGAAATTCAAAGAAAGGACAAAATAACCAACGGAAAATATACATACATACATTACCTACCTACCTACATGCATGCATACAGTAAGCTAAATGTGTTCTTTAACACGAAAAAGATCTTCCGTGGTGGTGAAACCCCTTACCATTTATTCTCATTCCAAGTATTTATATCCCTCTCACCGTAATTTTTACTTTATAAAGACAAGTAACAGAGTTCAGCTTTTACTTGACTCGCAAAATCGTAACGCAAGGAAAGAATGGGGAGCAATCTTAAGCACGAAATATCCTTATAAGATTATTATTATTACTATAATTTTCCATCTCAAGAGACCTCTGAATAAAGTAATAATACTTTTTAGTTTCTTGTCCAATCTCACGAATGCATTTTCCTATTCTCTTTTTGTATGCATCTCTATCGTCCCAAACTATTACGCATACATGCATATATAGGTATTTATGTACGGACGTAACGTACATTTCTAAAAATGTATTATTATCTTGACTCTTTCCACGACGGCTATATGGCTATTATAAAGGACAATTTACAGCATCTTCTCTCGCAACAAATCTTATACCTCAGCTTAATCTTTAAACTTGCTGCTAATGTTGAGCCATCGCCAGTCGCCAGAGAAGACGAAAAAAATAAAGAGTGAAAGAAGAAGTAAGCAAAAGCTATTCGCTACAAACACACACACACACACGCTCTTCTCTGCTCCAAGTAGTTATATATTATGCTTCTGGTTCTTTTTCCCTGCTGTTTTGTATGTTTATTTGTTGTGTTGTGTGCAAGAGGGAACATTATGGTTTTTAGTCATGCATAAATTACAACAAGTATTGCTAAAAGCTAACTCATCCGAAAACTTTAATAATATGCAGATGATGGGAGAACGTGGAATGCTGATTTTACGTTTTTAGTTCGTCTTGTCTCGCTCAGGAAAATATTAATGGGTTTAGCGAGCACGCATGCATGCATAAATGAATATTTTCTTGGACGAACATAAGTCAACCGTTAGGGTATATATTTATACGTAATATTTGACGGGGACACCGCTCCAACCGACATGTATACCTATATACTGGATGATGACAACAACTACTTGGTTTACTAACTTCAAAAAAGTTACTACAAATGAGTTAAACGAGACAATCGGTGGTTGTTGTGAGTAAATGCTATAATATTACAATTTGAAAACGGAGACACGAGTCTACCTTGCGTCTTTTTGAGACGAATAGCAAAACAGAAATTAAACTAAATTACACGTTAGGGCCATTTAAGTAAACAAGACGTCGAGTACGTGTTCGGCATTGCAGTATTAACAACGAACGAGCTCTTCCATCATCACCTCAATTTACTCTGGCTTAAAGAGCAGAAAATTTTATGTGCCGGAATGAATGAATGGGCTCCTTGAGAAATACACACAGGTTTAATGCGTTCCGTTGTTGTAATACTGGAATCGTGCCTTGTGAAAAAGTAACAAGAAAATGGCTACACAATTCAATTCAATTTTAATCTGGGACCGTGTGCGGTAATGAATATTTAATGAGGAAAGCTAAGACAAAAAGGACACAGTTTTTCTACTAGTAGATATCTTATAATACCTTCATTTCCTTTCATTTACAAAGGATTTACAATATCATATAACGGTAAAGAGAGAGAGAGGAAATGAGATATTCATTCATTTACTCTGTCGCAAAAATAACAGCAACAACAACAACAAAAACATGTAAAGGTTTTTTATGCTTGTATCATCAAAGAAAATGTAACAGGGTGGTGGTGGTGGTGGCGGCGGTGATACATAATGTCCTATTACAGTCCTACGCTTCGCCATAATGAACCAAGCCCATTTCTTTTTTAAGTCATGACAATCCGTTTAGTGTGACCTTTCTCTAAATATGACATTACATCATATTTTATGCATGCACCTCCATTATCCAACATTCTACCTGACAAAATGTTTCCTTTTTTAGCTTGTTCTCTCGTGTAATGCAGACATGACAAGTTGCAAAATGTCATCTGCTGACATTTTTCCAATATGATTTTTTACCCATGTACATACATTGTTGACTTGAATGAAAATAAAATGCTGTACTCATCTACAAAAATCTATTGCCATTTTCATCTGACGTGTAGTAACCCATATGATAATTTGTACAATGGCTTAGCCCAAAACTCACGACTCTTACCTGTAGTAAACTAAAAAGCATGGGAATATCAAGTCACCAAATAATACAACAGCAATATTTTAGTAGCAAAAAACACTATTATTATAACTCTCTATATATGGAACAGTGCAGTTTACTCCCTCCTCCTTTGAGAGTATTTATCCGAGTAGTAGAGAAATAAATGAACACTCACGAAATTGTGCATGTAACCTAAACGCTATTAAAGGATACACCACATACAAGTATTCTCTTCCTGATTGATGATGTGCTGTGGTGGTATGTGTGGTCGTGGTCATACAATGTGTTCATGATTGTCTGAAAAAAAAGTAAACAAAGAATTATATTCATTTATACTTGTTCCTTTTTCTCCGACTCTTTCACGCGATTCATAAGTACCAAACACCAACAATATCATGCAGCCACCGTATAGCAATATTATTATCATCGTCATCTCTAGCAACTTTCTCGTGAGCTCCATTTTTCTCTTGATGCTATAATAGATGATGTGCTGTTGGATGACCATCTGGAAGAGCTTTCGCTCACATAAGTATGCTTAAAATATTATGCTGCTGTTAGCACTGTTGTTGTGTAGTAGTATCATTTCAAGTAATATGCGTGCCGTACTTTAATATACGACGACCTCACTATAAGTGCATGAACATAGGCATTTCACTTTTCACTCTCAAGTTGATGATGATGATGATAGTGAGATGTACGGGAAAATATTATTTTACTTTGCATGCAAAGCATGCTCACGACAGCAATAACTCCTGCACGTGCACAACCTTTGAATGCTTCAAACAATGTTCTATAATCAACAAAGCAGTTTATGCGTTTAAGCTGTGTGTGAGCCGAGTCATGGTGTTAATAACCTGTCAACAAAAAGGAGGACTTTTCCGAGTAAGCACTGCTTGGCACTGTACCGTGGAAAATTATTTCTGGGAGCATCAAGCAAGGAGACAGACACAAGAGAACACTTGAGTATTTCGCTGGTAGGTGTTTAATTAGAAATGGAAAAAAGTAACATGTCATTTTCATCGCCATTCTAGAAAATTGAAATGCGTACATACATATAATAGATACAAGAAAAAATCAGCACACGGGGATATGCCGTATCATTATGCACTGCTTATATTTTTACTAATTTGCATGTATACGATGTAACGATGTACTATGTCGTACTTTTATGATAATAATAATTATTATTCATTCATCAATGCTCACATATCTTGGCATCATCATAAGATTCTACAAGCAAGAAAGAAGAGACAATGGTTGTCAATTACGCGTGGAAGATGTACAATAATGGAGGATGCTTAACTTCCGACAACAGCATCAAGTCATACTCTGGAAATACTTGCAATCCGCAAGTGCACCTTGGGAGATTGAAAAGAAATAAAATAGAATGTGTTAATGATAAAATCTTTTGCTGAAAAGTGTTATGTGTTGTTTCTAGTTTCTCTCCTTCTCCTCTTGGTTGACAGCTACAAAACGTCTAAATCTAAAGGTACGCTGTTGAAAATGGAAGTGTGTGGAAAGAAAGATTCTATTCTGACAGTTTGTACAAGTACTGAGTACATGAACATATCGCAATATCACATCACCCTTTTTACATCAAATGTGATTGTCATTGCTAGCTTCACTCAAAATGTGAGTATCTAAAAGTAAGCCCCATTTCTTCATCTCCGCCTCTCTGCATGTAGTATCTATATATATGCGGCATTTTATTCTGTATACAC
Organism: Lepidocyrtoides sp. E14; assembly: GCA_027743805.1. Lineage (NCBI taxonomy): Eukaryota > Metazoa > Arthropoda > Collembola > Entomobryomorpha > Entomobryidae > Lepidocyrtoides > Lepidocyrtoides sp. E14. Next base: position 8,404 of record JAHZMZ010002957.1, on the reverse strand, counting down.
CGCATGTTAGACTGCATTTGCTGTATTTTGCCATTTTGCCAAGTAAGCAACCAAATTGAGAAAAAAATGATGGCAAAGGTAAAGAAGGCAAACATTCGTTCTTGTCAACTTCACGTCCGTTCTTATCCTCCTGTGGATCCGGATCCTCCCAAAGCCAAGCCTAAAAGCCTTATATCAGTAAGTTGTATTTAGTAGGTAAAGTTAACAGCAAAATCTAGACATATAAAAGCATTTTTGGCATTTTCGTAATTGTCCATTGCTGAGAGTTGTATTCCCATCACTTTGTTAAATCTATCTTTTGAACTTACATACCTATAAGCTAAGGTTGTAGTAAACAGGCATTATCATAAAATAGAGAATACCACCAAATGTCAGTGAAAAGTACATATATTTTTCAGTAGAACAGAATAGGCTGATATATATTCCTAATAACTTGCTTCACAAAAAACTGGAGTAAGTAAATGCTAAAATACGTTCTCCTAACCTGTAAAGACAGATAAAGTCTGTTTTTTTTCCTTTTCTAGCTAATTCGGGGATTGTCTCATGAGAGTCAGATATGAGTAGAAGAGCTCTCCACCTTCTTCTCTTGTTTTCGTTAAAAGTCTCAAAGTATAAAGTTGGCAAGAGAGCAATGCATCTTGTGCTTCTTTCATGTGTCACAACAAATAATACAGCTTATTAGTATACTTTTTTTTAGGTAAATATACACCCAAGAGAAAATATGTTAAATGCTATATAGGTAATATATAAGTTAATAGATATGCCTACATGCTATTTTTATTCGTAAAAGTCCCTGTATGTGGGTACATTCATATCTTGGAGCAGTGCATGACTTATCATCGCAATATTACCATACTTTTTTTTACAGACTCTCGTACTTTGTAAGTGTCTCTTTCATTTTCATCCAACATCGCAATATAATATACGGCAACATCAAAAAACTCTTGTCACGCAGTAAGCAACGAACCAACTATGTACAGAAGAGAAAACTAAGTAGTAACTCAACAAGGATTAGGATTACATTCTGGTACTTCGCATCACATGTCGTGCTGCATAGAGACAGCATCACAACATCACAGGGCCTCTTCACTTGGCTCGCATCTCTCAGGAGAGTCCTGTAGAAGTAATATATATATATAAGTAATGCCTAAGTCGTGCTGTTGAAGTACAGAAAACATGATGAAAAAAAGGGACACCCAGTCAAGGCAAAAAAGTTTCTTCGCCACCAAATGCAAAAAGCTTAAAAAAGTTGAGCGAATATCAACAGCAACTACTACGACACTACTAGAAGGACTGCGACCACGGCTAAAACTCCGTAGTAGTGTAGTCTTCTTAGTCTCTGTTCGTTATTTAAAAAAACGAATAACCAAGAATATACATACAAGAGCAGAGAGAAACCATGTAAATCTTTAAAGGAATTTCGCAATTTAGTTCCTTCTTTGATCAGATAAACCTTCAGTTGCTGTAAAGACTACACGCAGACACGTACACAAAGTAGGAAAAGGTAAGGAAATACGAAGACGATACCAGTAGTAGTAGTAGTAGTAAAATATGCTTCTTATAATGGATTCTGTTCGTTCTACGAACACGTTTTTTTGCCATGTGTTTCTCCACAAACGTTACTTAACAATTTTGCCGTGTCTGTCTGCTCGTTCTGCATGTCCGCATTCTATGTCAATTGTTTTGTGAACCTATGAAAGTACCTGATATCGTTTTTTTTCATTACGTTACTGTAAAATAGATCAGCAATGATATGATTACGCATCGGTGGCTGTTATTGATTTACCCTTTTTGTTAACATTTTTGTATTAGATTCCATGCTGCTTCCAAACTCTTTCGGCGACACTTTATGTTACGCATTACAGAAAAGTCTCTATTCTGCTGCTATATAATATTCACCTGTAGTTTCATAATAAATCCTTGTTTTTGAACTATGCACTTGCTATTGTTTGCTGATAATAGCATTTTTCTTTCTACCACCCATATATGCTCTGTGATATCTTTGCTGTCTGCTTACAACCTTCCTGTTCATTTGTAATAGAATGAACACACATAAAATGTGCAAATCCTAATTCCATCTTGAGTAAACACGATGAGACAAGTGTGCGCACAGACTACACACATATTATACCGCTTTCCTTTTCCTACGGAAAATGGAGATAGCAAGAACTTCAAATATGGAGGCATGCTTATCTATATAAAACTATACACTTTACTTGAGTGAGGCGTAAAAAATGGACTGTATATTTTATACACACATAAATACTAATTTCATTCGTGTAGTAGTGCGCTGTAGACTTCATGTCCTACATTTCTTGTAGGTAAGCTGATTTTTCCTTTGGAAAATAAAACTGAAAACCGTCCTTCTTTCCACCATATTTCCATCGACTTACAGCAAAGAAAAAGCCGATATCGAGCATATCCGTAGGAATAGGAATGATGTTATCACGTATCCACATTGAATGTTGCAAATAAATAACATTGAGTCTGATGTGAGTATCACTTCAAAAAAAATTTGTTCAGGAGAACGAGAATCTAAACCTACTCCTTATTTGGTATACCTACATTATATATCTACCTAACTAGCACCCTATTTTTCTACTGTCGTTTTGTTTGCCATTGCTTCAAGTGGGCTTGCAGAAAAAAAACAAGATAAACGAAAGAAAAAATCTAGGTACGGTACATCCCTGAAAAAATAAAGGTAAGAGGAGAACAGAAGCTTTTCTTTTGAGGAAGGTGACCCGATAAGAGTTTAGATTGATTGTACAAGTGCAGACTATTTTGTGTCAAGGAAAGGCACATCTTTTCTCTTCTCAGTTCTCTTCTCCTCCTGTTTATTTGATTTTCACATTGCCCAAGTGTTGCAAGGAAAGGGTGTTTTCGCAACATTCATGCTATACTTTTCTTCTGCTTTTCCTGTGACGTGAACAAATTCTGATTGATCGAGGTTAGTAATACCAAACTTTTTAGTTTCTGTAATAATGTTAGAGTTCTTGTTTATCGAAAATTATATAAAATACATGAAACTCCTTTCAACACTCGAAGGAAAACTATGCCGAATGGAGCAAAAAGTAAATTCTAACGAATTTTCCAAAGCTTTTACAAAGTTGTACAGTGGCAATAGCAATCAATAGACATTTCGCAATATTAATGGAAAAGTTGGTCGAGTGAGAACGTTAATAGCATCAACAACAAAAAGCATTGGCACATTGGAAATGGAGGTACAACTATGGGAAATGGCATGCATATTTATGAAAGAGAAAATGGAGGAGATATTTTTGCATCAACGAAATAAGTGTACAATTGCTCTTTAAAATATTTAATATTGAGTACTTTGGTAAATGTGGTAAGTACAGAAGTAAATAAATATTCATTCATCTATGCCATAACTGAGCAAAAGAAACTATATAATACTATACACCAATGTAAACTTTTTTTCCCAATTTATTATTATACATTCTGAGAATTTGAAACAACAAAGTCATCTAATTTGCTGTGCTGCGTGCTGCAATTTACAAACTGTTACTAAAAGTACACGGCAAACAAAGTTGAATTCTCTGAAAGATAAAAGTCCATTTAAAATGACATTTTTATAGAAAACTACAAAACTAGGTCAAGTTTTTCATTCCCTATGCACACAAAAGAGCCGACACTAAAAGGTTTTCCTCAGAAAAAGAAGAAGAAAATGTCATGTTATTATGAGACAACATGTGTACCATAACTAGAAAATCTGTCAAAAAACCATAAAAAATTTAACTTCCATTTACCTCCCATCCGTATTAGTTAAATACACTACTCTCACAACTATTTGTATTTTGATATTCCACTATAGTGTCTACATACAACTTTTTTTTTACCTGCCTGCACCTTTCACGCTGCCATAAATTTTTGAGCAAGTTCTCTGTAATATTGTGCTCTTTGACTACACACGTTACGTTAATGTACCTACATACATGACGTACTCGTAAACACAAATACAAAAAGTCTTACTCATGTAGCCTATGATAGTTGACAACAACGGAACGAATAGAAATGAGACAAGTCATGTCTGTCTGTTTTGACAACAATATCAACAGTATTCCATGTAATACTATATTTTGCTACCATTACGCTACTCCAATTTCGACCTACGACTACGATACGGCGCGGTAAAAACTTAATATGCTTCCTCCAGTTCTTCAGTTTCATGTAAAGTCCATGATACACAAACAGCACTACATAAAGATATTTAAAAGTATCTCTGAAGCTCCGACAAATAAACTTTATCATCACTTTCTCCTCTTTCCATACAACAGCGTATTATCTACTTCTACAGTCTTCCAATTTCACTCACTTGATAACAAAAGGGAAAGGAAAGTTTTACATTCCCTGTATAATATTCTTGTTTACACGCTTGTCGCAGCCTTTTCTTTAGTAGATTGTAGGTTTAATAAAAGAGAACTTAGTGTAACCACCACCATAATAGTAGTTGTACTTTTTCAGATACAACACTGAATTACGACAAGGAAAAAAGTTACTTTCATAATAATTGTCAAAGTATACGTACGTACAGGTTCACATATATACATCAACGTGCCTGCCATGCCATCACCACCGACGCGGTACACAACAAAATGGCTCATGAAAAACTATAGCTCTTTTCCATAAAAATTATAGAGCAATAACGCTCACTACTACAACTACATTTTTTCTCGTTTTACTGATGCTTAAATTGTTGTGCAGTGCTCGTCACAGAAAACAACTTTCCTTTTAAACTTGACGAACAAACAACAATGAGAAGGAAGTTTTAAAGAGCACTGGCAACAGCTTGCGTATTACTTGTGTGTGTGGTATTCGTTTACGTGTAGTATATATACCTGATTATCATCATCAGTATCGCAGCTGCAGGCTCTTTCGTGTGTAAGTTTATATTTTTGGGAATGAAAGGCTGAAATAACTTTTCCTGTCAATGCCCGCTCAGTACTTTTCGGTATTAGAAAAGTACATTTATTTTTAAAAGCAACACGACTACTGCTTGGGAAAAAATGGCAACTTTTCATGATCCAATAAAATAACGATGGTTGTTGCATCAGCGGGAAAAGTCTTGTATGTATACATATATTTTGTACGTAGATGTGTTTACAAAACATGATGTACATTTGAAAAAAAAAAATCTGTAATACCTTTAGGACAAAATCGTCCTATTGATTCCTAAACAACTTCACTTCGTAAACATCATCGTCACCAGTCGACTTCTGTTTGATGTGAGAATAATGACATGAATGGAAAAAGTAAACAATGCATATAGTAGAAGTTTTTTTTTAAAGAAAACTTTCACTTCTTGAGTCACACATATGTACAACAAAAGTAACTTTGTAACTTGTAAGCCAAAATTTGTAAGTTCACAGAGTTTTAGCTTTCCTCTCTACTACAACTTTTCATATTTGGATGGGGAAGGGAAGACCGTAAAAATGGGAAAATGTTTTGTGCTTCACAGACGTTCGTTTCAGTGGTTGGATGTGCGTCACTCCATGACCAAAATTCCAAAAACGTATCCGCGTTCCGTTTTGTTGTTATGTTATGGACGTACATTATTACGAGTACACACGTAGGCATATAATATGTAGATAATATGCACCACATCAAGGAGCCAACAACAAAAGAAGGAAACTTTTTCAAAAATTAAACCATTTCCAGGAAATACTATGAAGAAGACTAGCCATGTAAAATGACTACTGTATGCAAAAACCTGTATTTATTTATTGCGCTGTTTATAAAAAAAACTTTGCTGACTGAGAAAATTTCAACTGATAACAACAACAACTGAGCAGTAAATTGTGAAGGGAATTATTATATGATGTTAATAATATAGTCAATATGAAAGATACAAAATGTTAGCACAAATAAGGGAAGATTGCCTGTTTTTTTCTCATGCAAAGTAAACAGGGCTAGTGAGATTCTATAATATATCAATTCAGCAGCGTCTCGTCGGGTTTCGGTCTTTATACATGGTCACGAAAAAAAAGAACCCACAAGGAACCTCAACAGATCTAGCAAGTTTTTCAGTCTTTAACTTGTACATAAAATATTAAAACGAGCTCTCTGCTCACCGAGGTGGAAATTAAACGAGCCAACTTTACGTTCCATCAACAATTTCGACTTTTACACAAGTGATCTGCTGCTTGTGAGTTCACCATAGAATATGCTTTTCCCCTTTTATTTATCTTTGCACAGCCCTCGTTTCCTTTTTATCCAGTTTCCTCGAGCAAAATTTGGACTCTTTAGCTAGCTGCTGATGTAGAAGAAAATAAAGCAATGCTTTCGTTGATAATAATAGTGTATTATTATGATGATACAAATTATTAAATCATCTACTGATTCACAATAAGTAATACTACGAAAACCTCTTGTTTTCTTGCATGTTTTTTTCCTTTCATTGTCTTTTCAAACTTTATATACAAAGCATTGATGATGGAAATAACATTATTCTGTTTTTTTAGTTTCATACGGTTGAAGCAGAGCAATTAAAAGCAATTCTGATAGTTCTGACGGTATCAAAACCATGTAACATGAACTTGTACTTATGTGTACGAATAGCTGTAACTTGCGAAATTTGAAGTTGTAAAAAAAGAGTCACTTGACATGCCAAGAAGACAATCATTACTGTTTAGTATGACTAGACTTGACACTGTAATATCAATAACAATGAAGAGGATAATTTCAACTTTCTTTCATCCCGGGTTTCATCATCACAAAGAAAGTTTTCAAAGGCGGCAAATCCTACTGCAACCTTTTTTTGCATTCACTGCTGGGGAAAACCCTAATCATAATATGTATACAGAGTACGTACATATGCTAAATTTGAATAATGCATGATATGTGAAACGACTCGGGCACTTTCTTTCGAGGTACATATACAGTCATAAACCAGCACCCTATTTAACTGCATATGTGCTACTCTGAGAGAACGGTTTCACAACATGCCTTCAAAAGTCAAATTTTTTGTAGTAACTTTAATATTACCAGAATTCTTTATTCTCTTCCCTCTCCACAACTGCCACCTCCATGTTACATATACATAATCATCATAATATTTATTTATCCTCGGTTGGTTTTCTGCCTCTGGTCAAGAATGTATTTAATAATTTTCAAGTTTTCTCCTCTCTCGTTCCTCTTTTAAAATTTAGCTGATTTTGCCGTTCTAGTGCTGCCTACTTGATTCACCCATACTTCAAAGTTTGTAATGTGAAAGTGGCTGCTGGTTTTCAAATATGACGTTAAATTTTCTCCTTGAAGACACACTGGAAACTCAAAAGGATACTCTACACAGTTACAGGATCCACTTTTGGAGACCACTTTTCCTCTGGATATTACTATTTGAAACAACAGCTTCTACTAGTGTCCTGAGCGGATCGTCGTGCATTGTTTATCACAATCTTTCTCGTCGTTTCCGACAAGACAAGAGTTGTTTCAACTTTCCCTTTTTCCCACTTTAGTCATGTACACTGTGTACTTTCGAGTATTCATTATTCAGTAATGAAGGCATCCATTCTTTATCAGCGGAACTCTTTCATTGAATGGTCCCTCCCTTCCCCTCCCTGTTGTCTCAAGCTTTCTCCTCATTTTCCAGTAGACAGCTCTGAAATGAAAGAATATGCATTTTCTCTCTGCGATGACAAGCAAATAAGCGGGGTGTAACCGATGTAATGGTACTTTCCCAACATGATATTATGCAATATAATATTGCCACGTTCATCATTCCATTTTGTACAGTACAATAGCGTCCGTTTGTTGTGGTTTATCATTTAAATCAATTCATATTTATGCAAACATGTTTTCACAAAAAAAAACCCGAAACATGTGAATATACTTTGCCCATCCTTGTCCTCATCGAAATACACAATCTTTGCTTGAACTTAAATTTAATTAAAATGCCACTTTATATTTCAAAATGAACTTTTCTCTAATGGTATTTGTTCCAGAAATTCACAGTAAATTTAAATTAAGCATAAATTTTATCATCCAAACTTGTCATGTCACGTACTGGTTTAAATAATGCATGCAATACTCCCTTGAAAGTTGTATCATGTCACAAAGTGTGTTCCAAATAAATCTTTTATTCCTTAATGTGCACAAATTTATAGTATATCGTACTTTATAACAGAATGAACAATTCAATACGATCATAGAGCTGTGCTTGCAATATATTTTGATTGTACGTGAAATAGAAAAGAAATCACGACATGAATGGGCTAAACAAGTATGAGAATAAATCCCTTCGGAAAGGGCAATAAATGTGTAAGTGTGCATATTTAAATTAGAATTGTTGTAAAATACTGAAATAGAGCTTACGAAAAAGGCGCCAGATTTCTATTAATATTATCAATCAATCAAGGATTATTTCCTGATGATGCATCAATATGTC
>JAHZMZ010002956.1:0-14427 GCA_027743805.1 Lepidocyrtoides sp. E14 | reverse complement strand
ATGTAACAGTCTTCACATAGAAAACTTATGGAAAGACAGTGGAGACGGCGACAACTGTAACCACTCTAAGGAGATTATGTCTTCAATAACAGGGTGGTATATAAAGATTCGATTGCACCACTCAGCCAAGCAGTCATGTCTAGAAGCTAATCCGTCAACAAATCGAAATCTCTACACTAAATCATATTTTTAGCGGAAATTAGCTGCTTGTTATAGTTTTAAGATTATCTATAAGCCAATAGCATAAGTCACTGTTCGAATTGTTAACTGTTTTATGGTTAATTTAGTTGAGATACAATTACAGCTTTCTTGTTCCCCAACGTGAATTGCAGCTATTCCTTATTCATTTCAATTGATCATGTTCCCAATCGTGCTTGCTTTGTATTTTACGTATCTATTGAAACTGAGTAACTGACGTATTTTTAGCATGGGTCACATAGGCTCTTATGTTAAAAAGGTGTCCTTTTCTATTCCTTGTAATTTCTTAGTTCTATTGTTATTAATCATTTCTGAAATATTCTGAAAAGAATATGCCATCAGTAAAAAAATTCATTCCAACGAGATCATCTTTCAAAAAGGTTGGACATGGCAAAAAATGGTGTTTGTGTGCACTGCACTGTGGAGTTAAATATGCTTGATTGCATGGTTGCTACTACATGTACTACTGCATACTTAATAGCGATGCTAGTGCCTCAGTACATGTCACGATTAACAGATTTCTCAACTCTGACTGAAAAAGCCTACATTCTACTACTGAAAGAAACACGATCTATTTTACTGCTACGGCATCCTAAAAACGCCTTCTTTCTGAAGCACACTTTGAGATCCTTCTACATTTAAACGTGACAACAGACTTCTATACTGCAGGCATGTAATAATGAGCCATAAACAAATTGTTAGGGTTTTGTTCTTAGTTGTGTGATCATAACTCAGTCAGCTACTACTACTTAAATGTGCATGCTTTCACAATATAGACAACAGCAAAGCTTCGTAAAATTGTAAATGGAGATAATCATTCTTGTTCCGTTTATCATCTTCACGATTTAATATTTACGTGTAAAGAAGCTGTCAGCAGAGCTTTCTCTTCAGACGCGTAAAAGCATAATGCATTGCTTTCAAGTTTGCACAAATGTGAAAACTGAAATGTGATAATATCCATAAAGTTGAAAGTGTACACCTATATATATATCTTAGTATCATATTATATAATTTGTAGTAAACATGAAGCGCTTTACTTTTCAGAAAAAAACACAACCATCCTACTAGTAAACCTGATTTGCCAACGCCAACACTCGGATTCATGCATTAAATTTGGTGGCGGGCATTAAGCATCCGGGGAGGCTTTTAAATCTCCCCACTCATGATGAAGCTTTTGTATCACAGCGCTCAAGAATACGAAATAAGAAAGAATGACTTAATCGAAAACCGGTGCGATGTAAAGTGGTAAAAAAGTTGCGCGAATTTTTGTGTTGATATTGTCAACTTTTGAAAGTGCTATGAGGTTGTGTTGCCTTTCTTGAAGTAACAGCAAAACCAAATGCTAAAACGTAACAAAATTAAACTGATTAAAACAAGTCATCCTTTATGTAATAAAATCAAATATGTAATTATTTTACTATACTCCTACTTTTACAACTAACTTCGCAACATTTTTTAAATTACTTTTGAAACACTCAAGTTTTCTTGCATAACATCAACGAGAAATAAATAGGGGAAAAAATGTGAGAAACTCCATAATATGCCGGTGACCATACGGACATATGGAGATGATTATTCTCTCTCTCTCTCTCTCTGTGTGTGTGTGTGGATCTTCACAGTAGCATCTATTTACTTATGGAATTGATAATGATAACGAAGATGTTGTTGTGTAAAATAAGACAGAAGAAAATCTCGATGCTTCAGAACACTACAACTTTTCTTCTTCAGCATCTAGATTGTTAAATAAGACAGAAGAAAATCTCGATGCTTCAGAACACTACAACTTTTCTTCTTCAGCCTCTAGATGCATCTAGATTCTAGATCTACATGTATCAAGGCCGGTAGAGACTTATAGTGTACAACTTGTACATAATATACATACATACACTTGTACTATCTATCTATACTAGAAGTATCTGTAATCTGTGTTTTTATGACTATATAAGACTTAATTTAATTTTGGACAAATAGGTAGATCACATCCTCCTGTCGTATTAAAGTGGAACGGAAAGGAGTGATATACTACGGAGAAACGAGTATAAGAGAAAGGAAGAAAGTAAATCATATTTACGTCTATATGTAGGTATGTATCGAAATTTCCATTCTCGCGCCTCCTTCAATTAAGTTACAGAAGCTTTACAATAATATAGAGATGCGTGAATATAATAAAACTGATGCAAGACAGTTGTGACAACGTGGACATTTTCCTCTTTTTTACAAAATTCACAACATATGAAAAAATCTTCTAAAAAATTAGTAATGGTGGTAAAAGATGGGAAAGGGTGGGATTTTATGACCACCAAATCCAAAATGTATCAGTTTGCTCATCAGTTACTTGTCTCTAAAACCTATTAAATAAATTGAGTATTTTTTAGCTTTTACGCTACTACACATAATTATACTCAATCAGTAAATGCAATCGAAATAGCAGAATTTTGTCAAGCCATGAATACTACCATTTAAGTGTAGGTATTTACCCCCTTGTAACTTGCGGATATGAAAGGGTGAACAAAACATTACAGAATAAGACGAATATCAAATTTTATGACGAGATAAGAACACATGAATATCATCCAGTTTTTTGAAGTTTCCAGTCTCATCATAACAATCTCATTCTGTTGCTCTTTCTTTCGGTTAGATATACATACACATGCATATCATCTACCTAAAGAATCCTTTCCACTACTTGAACAATCATCGTAGGTAATAGGATAAAAATTTTCAATTTAATGAAAGGCAAAAAGTAAGTCAATAGCTAATCAGTCAATCATTTTTAATGGCTGAAACGGATGATTGATTAAAGTTTAGACTACAAGTAAACAAATGCTCATGTCTAGGTAAATTTGTATGAATTCATGAAAGAAAACGCATACGTCACATACGTGTGTGCTGTGATAAGCAAACATAAGTATTATTGCAAATTGCAAGCGTGTGTAGGCTACCAGTTACCAGAAAAATGATAGTTTGTCATCTTTCATGTGCTTACAAAAAAACCGAGAGTTTGAACCGCGTTGTATTGTGCCGTACCTACCGCTGTACACCCAACTCATTAAATTAATTGCCTAACCTATGAGTTTTTACAATTCTATGTGAAGTATTGATCCATTTACTAACGTAAAATCAAAATAAAACATTAGAAGAAAAGAAAACCTTTCATGATTGCTCAGTGGTGGTGGTGGGACTGGATGGAGCAGCACTTTCTTAAGTGTGCAATGATTCGATGATCAAATGAGTGATATTTGATTTGAAACTCTGTAGCACACAACACGAAGAAAATTAGTACCTGGGCATGAATATATGCATGTGATGAAAGCCTCATACATTGCACACTGCTTCACCGCTACTACTAGTGAATTAACAACAGAGCAAATGGCAACAAAATAGATATATATATACAAAATTCAACATTATGAATCATGAAGTATCCTCCTCTCAGTGAATATGAGCTTGTGAACTAGCATGACAGCTCCAGTAGCTGAAGTAGATTGAAGGTAGACGCAACATAGCCAGGAAAAACAAACATTTGAACAACCTTCCGCTACAGTAACCTCTTCAAGAGGAGCCATGAACCATTGAAGGGCTCAGCACATAAAAGAAGAGTGGCTAGAAAAAAGAAATATAAAGTTCAGATTCCACGACTTGTCTCATCTAAAAATCATGATTCTCGATAAACGAACCAAGTGGATAGTTGTATGGTAAAGCTTATACATTGTACCTACACAACATGACACAATAAATTTCCTTCTCAACTCAACAAACTACAACTGTTAAAAAGTATACGGGTTTGAAGAGCTAAATGTTTATGAAATAGCCCATGTCATGTCACTTGAAGAAAATACCTTGAAAACCTTTTCATTACTTTTCCAGAAAAGAAATCCTTGCACACTATACTACCATCATTATATTATATACGTTATTTCCTTACTCCCTTTCTGTGTCTCCACAGTACACAGTAGTGGTCAAATCAAGACTTGAGGCGGTGTAAAATAGTAAAAGGAAAGTGGATATGCCTATTATGTACGTACTACAATGTAAAATGTAGCTGCCTTATTCTCTCTCCTAGAATCATGGGGCAAACTCGTTCTGTGGCAATTTTTTTTTTCACTGAGAAAATATAATTGATGTCAATATAAAAATTGAAATGTTAATAATCTTTCATTTCAACTACTATGGCTTTCCTTCTCCTCTCAAACCACTACTTTTTACTAATATGGTGAGCAGCATAAGAGTACGGTGGTGATATGCCATTTTCTCTAAATAATGTATTATCTAATGACTTGATGACTGTACTGTATGACGACAGAATGAAATGACTTTTAAGATAAAAAATATTCGTTGTGAAGAGTGAATAAAAAAAAGTAATTTCCATTTACATCAACCGCGTTTAAATGGGTCATTTGATCTTCAACTTTTATTTGAACTGGTACTTATGGCTCTGTAAACAAATTAATGCTACAGTTGTACAAGAATGCGTTCAGAGAGTCACAGAATTTCCAACTGAAACTTTTCATTTTGTTCTCTAAAATGTTTATGTTTGCTGACTATATATGTTGCAATGATAAGAAAATGATAAAAGAACAATAACAAAGGAGTGCTCTCTTAGTAAAGACGACAGCATTTTTGCAATAGGTATGTATAATTCTTTTTTTAAAACACAAACTTCATCATTGTAAATATGCTTACTCGCGTAACAGGTAATATAATATACGGGTTTACCCTTTATCCACTTCATGAACTGTTATATTTTTTATTTGCCCGTGAGGCATCTACCTGAACAGTAGTGCTGGAATGAAGAAACAAGTTAAAGAAAATGATGAAAGAGTCTGTTCTGTTGGAATAGTACAGTAATGTTGTGGTTGGTAAACCTTTTGCTTGTTCATCATCATCATACCACTTGTTTCTTGTCCAAAACTTTGTACCACTTGTCTAACTTATCATGTGCTTATTATAGTTCAGTAGTGATGCCGTTGTTGTTGTATGAAGATTGAAAATGTGTATGGGCTACGATGCTGACTGAATAGCTTCAGAGAAAAGAAACCATAATGAATAAGAGGAAGAGAGCATGATTTAGTTGACGGTTGACTTGGGTCTACCTAGCTGTGACCATGAAATAAAGAAAAGAGGAAAAGCACATTCAGCCAGCAGACGACTATGAACTACATGACATTAAATGATATAAGAAAAAATATGAAACTAAACTGCAAGTGCCAACAACTAATAACAAGCCATAATGTGCCTACTCAGGTAGTTATGTAGGTAATATAGACAAGTGACTAGTTTTGGAAACTTTCATGTGAGTATATTCAGTATATTCTCTTATCTAATATTTATAATATTTTTGTTATAGACACAACTGACAACACCTCTACCTAATTGCAAGTAACCTTTAAAGGACACAACCACACAGCGCAAATCAAACCACTCAACGGGAAATACAGTTTGGTCCAAGGATCCTGTTACATTATGCAAAGGCAAAACACTCTAAGCTCTGTATAAAAATGTAAACAGGCTGAGTGTGCCTGATTTCCGGTACAATTTTAATAGGTGCAATTTGACAGTAAAAATGACCATTAAGTTCTTCTTTTTTGACCTACGATGTAAAGCCATTTGCTTACATATACGGTACCAATCTCTTTGCAAGTAATTATTTTGGAGTAGAAGAGAAAATTCTAAAGAGTCTCGCAATGAATTCATGTAGTTTCTCAAAAGGAAAAAAAAAACTCTACAAACAATAAATGGAGGACTACCTAAAAGTATAATGCCAAGTAGGTGAATAATAATCTGCAGCAAAATACACGAACCTTCTTAACCTATATAGAACTACACGAGTACTCTATGACGTGCCTCTTACTATATTACCATTTTTCGCTTTTTTCCATATTTAGACACAGAAAATAGATCAAGTATATCGTTAGTTACAGAAGTGGAAGTACATACTTGAAATACAGTCCACTGAGAATGTAAGATGCTGCACTCTAGACACTGGAAAAAAGGGTTACAAATTTGGGTACACAAATAAACTGGGAAAAAACTAAGCAGAAAGGGAAAAAATTAATTGAAATTTTATCCAGGTTTGCGTTATTAGTTTGCGCTATATTTTGACCTTCAACGAGCACGGACATTATGAAAATTGTGGGCTTATCTGTTGACTACATTTGTGAAAAAGATTGTTTGATTAATGCAAATAATGCAATACATCCTCAAAGATAGAGAAAATAATGGTTAACAGTGTCAACGGGTCATTTTCCTTTCAATAGAGAGCTTAGTGATATCTATTTTTGCAAATCAGAATTTCTGATTACTTATAAGCAAATAATCGGATGCATTTTAATTGATTAAAGTGGTAGCTGTACTTGATCAAAGATATAACATGTTATGAAAAGCATTTAATCTGCACTTTACGTGATGGGATTATGCCACTTCAGTGTGAAGCTTACACTTAACTGCGACTACGCGAATAAAACAAATAAACTAATCTATCAGATACAGCAAAGCAAACATTTAAGTATAATGCATAATAATATGCCTACAGAAGTTGCCAGCGTTTGCTTCCAGTGATGGCAATAATAAATTGAACAATATTCATGACCTCACCAACCCCACGTAAAAATATATGCCTACATACATACGTTGACTGACAAAACCGCACAGAAAACTCTTTTACATCGGCAATGATAAAGTTTTACTGAAGATGTTTTTTCTGTGAAAATATACTGATTTGGGCAACGATAAACAAAAGAGTTTGGTTTCGTTACGAGGTGAGACTAGTATAGAAAGTTTTAACCTTTTGTAGCAATTTAATGAAAACATTACATTGACGACTGAATTATTTATGCATTATATATTTGTGCCTCCAAAATCTGATCACAGTTACGGAATTTCAATGGGGTCTACTACAAAACTGACGGAAGTTGTGTACAGGGAACAGGAAACTGAAGCAAACGTAGTACAACACAGCGGGGCATTATGATACTTATAAAAGTGTAAATACTGACTGATCAACCATCTAAAGCGAGAACACTTTTTACGAATAAGGAAAATATGCTTAAATGCACGAATGATGAATGAAAACCTAGTACTCAGTACTCATTTGAAAAAGAGTAAAAATATTTTCGTACCTTCAAAATCTCTTGTTGAGTCGCAGGTTGATACAGGGTGCGATTCTCAATCTTTATAAACTTTATAAAATGGAAAGGAAATTTTGACTATTTGAAGCATTGCATAAACTAAATACATGCTGCAGCCAACTGCGTATGCAAAATGTAAAATTTTATTATCTTACGTCGACCCGGATAACTTGATGATGTTTTGTCACTTTTAATACGAAATTAACCCACAAAGAACTGATCCAACGCTAAAAGATGGCGGGCAACATTAACATGCGTTTTTTGCGTTTATAGGGTAGAGTAGAATATGTGGTAATTTACCCGTTTACTACTCATAGATTTCAAAGGTCATACTCTGTAGATTATCAACAAGGCGTGAACTTTTGAGTAGGTATAGTACCTATTACATACAGCTTTCTCTGCTGACACTGTATACGTGTAAAGCTGCAACAGGAGAATCGCATTCGAGCTGCCTATTTGCCTACACCTATATATCTGGTTCAGTAAACCGACAAGTGTTACAGATTACAGAAGATGAAAAAATATACCTATGAAAGCAATTCTAGTTTTATTGGGCTATTAAGCAACTGCATAAACAGTATATTGATGCACAAAGTGCGAGTACTAAACTCTGTAAAATCAAGCCACTCACCTTAAACGTCTTCAGAGAAAGTGCCTAGCTAGGCAATATTATGTACCTTTGGAAGATAATCTTCCTCAGCTACTTTTACAAGAAAAAATGCTTTGATATAGACACTGTTGGTAATAATAATATTATGACGATGATGATAGCGACCACCGCTGCACACTTCCTGGTTAGCAAAGTAGACTGCACTGTTGAGTATTCAAAAGACACAATGACAAATTGTCAGGTGTCAAGTGGTGACGAGTTGTGTAGCACTACTGCTACAACTTACAGCAACTGCAGTGTATGTATTTGGTAAAAGAGAAACAGAAGAGCGTGAGAGGAAAATGTGTACATGGATGAAAGTTTGGTTCTGGAGTGTGAGTGTGTGTGGTGCGTGTGTTCTGCCTGGCTCCCTTTCTGTTTAAGATAAGTACTCTCCGGTGGACACAATATGTACCCAGGCAGGCTACAAATGATCTTGTCTTTTTTCTCCCCGTTGTTTCACAACTCTTTTGAGGAGACAGGAGGAGATAAAAAATTCTCTTTAGTCTCTATTAAGCAAAATTCTACCTACACAATTCACATATTACACTCCTTTGTATTCAATTTCATCCTGGAAAAAGATATTGCACAGGTTTCTTGGAGTAAATCATGAAATGCATGTCTGTTTGCATTTTACCATCTATGTATGATGATGATGATGATAACTACTATTGTTCCTGTGTATCTTTGTTGCGTGATGTGAGTAATTGTAATTTATTCTTGGTGTATAAGTATGAGCTAGCTAATACATATTTCCTGCGGGGAAACGTGAACGAGAGAAAGCAAGAAATGATGGAAGCTGAAGCTCTGCTGTGTTGTGTAGTACTAGGACCGAGACCAAGAATGGTAGTGGTAGGATGTAGTTGTAATATCTATTATGTTGGTTTATTTTAATAACTTACTAGTATATTCGTTAGCTAGCTGTAAGATCAGACAAGTATTTATATTTATTTTATGGAACGTTGTACTACTTACAACTTTTTGTACAAAAATAAAATGCTAGCAATTTTTTTCCTCTTACACTTTCTCTTTGCCTTTTCACTTTGTTAGTGTTTTTACGTACCTTGGATCGTTTGGTGGAGTGATTTGTGTAGACCGAAGAAGTATATGCGTTGCAACAAGAAGAGTCAAAGGATGTTGATGGACCAAGTTGAAGATCTGTAATGATGATGAACAAGTGGCTTTCTCAAGTATATGTATTACTTAAGTAGAGCAACAGCACAGCTATACTTGAGCGTGCACTTCTACTACCCTGTATAGTACATAATATGTAATTTGCCTATGTGGAATGATGATATGATGATGATAATAATAAGTAGGTAGGTTTTTGACAAACAGTTACGCAACAAAAAAGGTTAGGTTGTTATATAATGACTGGATACATAACACAAAGTGATCAATGCACTCAAAAAATATAATATACAAGATGATCATTGATTATCATGGCTTGTTGACTTCAGGTGATGATGCAGTTGCTAGATAGAACGGAGGAGGGAGGTGAGTGAAATACTTATCATAATGCTACTCTTATTTCTATTTGTTCATTCTTGACTCAAAGAATGCATGCAAGTTGTGTGCTGCGCCAAAAAGCAACATGAAAAAGCTCGTTAAAAACACCATTAAAATTATAGATAACTCTGTACTCATATGTAGACATGGAAAGATGGAGTACGATATCATACAGTTCGTTAGGATAAAGAGGACTAAAACTTACAAAAGTTCAAGTGATTTATAATGATGGATGAAAGGCATAATAATTAAATACCAACTACCTACTTATTTTTCCGTTTTATTCAGAGCTTGTAATGATGCAGTGACAGAGGTGTACATAATTTTTTATTAGTTATTTGACTCTAAGTTGGCATAAGTACTTTTATTATTACACTAGCTGACTAAAATAACCTTAAAATAACTCCAACTGCTACTACTATGACTACATACCATATTCCCTCTAATTATTGGGGGGACTAAAACGCGAAAATTGAAATTTCAGAAGGGGCTATAAAGAGAGAGGGGTTATAATGGGAGAGGGGCTAAAAACTGAAATTTGGTAAATATACTTTGTCTATAACCTCCCAAAATCAGTTTTATTACAATGAACTTTCATTAAGTACATTAAAAATTAATCAGTACGTAAAAAAATCAATCAGAGCAGACAAAACATTCATCAAAATGTACAAAATTCAAATTCTATGTACAAAAACAGTCGAAATTTCCAAAAATGCATTCGATTTGTTTAAGAGTCAATCATGTTGCACATACGACTTATTACGACCAACAGATCATCCATTTCGTTGCTCTTCACGCTTTGTTTGTATTTTTGTAGAGGGCTATAATGGGAGAGGGGCTAAAATTAGATTTTTCCGCTCCCGATAGGAGCTATAATAAGAAGAGAGCTATAATAGGGCAGGAACTATATTTAGCGAGAATACGGTAGTCAACTTTTTACATAACAAAGCAATACAAACGCGAAACTCAACAAGTTTCCCTACTCCCAGCATTCATCATCGTCTGTGACATGAGGCGTTTGTGGTCGTGGTGTGTATTTTAATTCTGTCACATCTGGAGTATCAAATAGGCGAGGTGTGACAGCCTTTGCTGGGGGACCATCATTCTGCAATTTAAAAAAAATCACAAATGAATACAATGATACATACAATGAGCGTATTGGTATGCATAAAAAATAATACTTACTGATTGGGGTCTTGCATACGAAGAGTAAGGAGTGAAAGCCTGATGTGATGTTGAATAATGCGGAGTTGTTCGATGAGTTGTTGGAGCTGGGGGAACAAGTCCAGAAAAGGATACAGCACCACCGGGCCGACTGGTTTGATATCCTGGAAATCGATGACTTGCTTGTTGTGCTACGTTGGTGGCATAGTTTGCGATGGGAGTGCTCCTCGGCGGTGGATCTTTGTAATGAAGCTTAAACCATTTGAGTAAGGAATCCAGGTTTTCAAATATTTTTTGCCGAAATCGAAATCCGTCAGTTGTGACAGTCACAAATTCATGGGCAGCAGAATTCTTGGGTAAGTAAGACAGCATAAACTTTCCTGGAAATTCTTTACTGGCATGAAAAACGTAGTGAATTTTGTTATTATTCTTTTCTTTCTCTCGTTGGAGATATTCGTCCGCTTTCTGATGACTGCCATTAATATTGGCTACAACTTGACGCTGTCGATTTGCGTTTTTCCGTTCGTCTTCTTCCTTTTTCTTAGCAAGATCAAATTTTTCACGCTCCGTGTCATAGTACATGTCCTTTTTCGGTTTCCATTCGTCCTTGGCGTCTAGTAAATCTGAACTACGACTGGTACACTCTACAGACAAATGTTCTGCAGATATTTTAGAAATTCGGCAGTGAATTTTTTGCCCAACAAATACCCTATCTTCTGGATTAATTACTGCCTTGTCAGACAATTTCGAGGTGGGGATGAAACCAGGAATCCCATTGTCCAAGTATACTCGAACACCAACGGCAGGTCCAGGGCAAGCAGATTCCTGATCCAAATGATGCCATACGTCAGCCAGCTCCGGAAATTCATTTTTCCCACAATATGGACATTGCCACTTGCCAGTCATATAATTTTTAATCGGTTCATCCTGCTCATTCTCCTTTGGCTTTTTGCGAATGACGCCATTTACTGTAGCCATAACCAATGTTCCTACATGCAAAGTTTCTGGCGTTTCCTTCGTAAGCATTATAAAGAGTTCATCAGGTTCCACTTCTCTGAACTTCCTGAAGTCCTTGAACTTTTCCTTGAACTCTGCTTGAATTGTGTACAGAGTGTAACGTTTGTCTCCCTCCCCATCATCCTTAAGAGAATTGGCGAACGTTTCTAAATTTAACTCGCTTAAGGCATTTAACTTGGCTGGATCCGGATCATCTAGTAACTCTTCAACGGCAGTAGCCTGGTTAGAAGGACCTTTCTCTGCGTCATAAAAGGTATCCGCAGCCATTCGCCGAGCCAATTCGTAAGACTCTGGGTGTACTCTTGTTCCATCCAAAAGTTCAATGTACGAATCTGTCGTTTCCGACACAGCATTAACGTCAATTCGAATAAATCCAGAGCAATTAATAAACATGATTGGTCCTATATGCCCATAAGTAATTAGCTGTGATCTATTCTCTAGTACACGTTTCGGCTTCTGACGCAATGCTTGCAACAGAGCCGCTGCCTTCCGCGGGCCCAGTCCACAAATAAACTGCAGAACACTAGCAGTATGGGGATGAACCAATGCTCGGTTGACATCCACACCAACTTCACATGCAATGTTGATAAACCGAATTTCAAGACGCTCCTTCAACCGTTCTTTTGGGACTTGGTCTTGCAGTGGGTGGAACTTCAAACAAAGTATATCTTCGTCCACGTTCCACAGCTGCGAGAATTCTAAAAGTGGATCTTGTACTCTTCTTCCCAAACTAACTGCTTGTCTTAGCAGCGTTGGATAATCATTTCCCAAATCAGCTAGAGACCGCTTTGAGTTTGCGTACACCTTGGCTGCTTCATTGTCCACAATTTCAACTTTAATTTCGGGAAAGGCATCATCCTTAACAAGATCAGCGACAATCTCACATACGTCTGACTTTAGGTGAATGGCTTCCCTGGACTGACCAGCAATGGCGATAACATGAGGTTTCATGTCTCTGATATAGGTCTTTAATAGCTTCATATCTTCCTCTTTTTCAACACATTTCTTCCGTAGAAAGTTCTTCAATTTTAGCCGATCAGTGGGCTCCTCGTAATGCCTATAACTGCGGATATCCGGTTCCCCGTCTGGGCGTACAACAGCAACAGTTGCCCCAGGATAATCAATAGCTTGGTCGTATGTAAGCGCCATTACTCGAAGACCTTGACTTGTGTCCCATTCAATTTCATCTTCTTCTGGATAGCTGACTTTCATAGGAGCTTCATTAAGCCAATGATGTAGTTTATTGCTGCAGCGATTCAGTATATACTCATAACAGTCCTCGAGTAATTTTTCTCGTAATTCCTTGCGCATTGCTGGAAGAATGTGATTTTCTGCAGCAGTTTTCAAACACAGCTCTCTCAGTTCATTCCACTCTTGAACAGTTTTGCTAAACTCATCTCGCAAGATCAGATCCTTAACGTTGCTAGTCAAGTAGTCAAACGTTTCCCCTACTGAAATGTTGATAAGCCGATCTTTTTCTGCCATGACTAGTTTCAAAAACTGATCTTCCTTAAATGTTTTCACCGGTTTGTCCTTTAGGTACTTCATGCTGAAAATATAAATATGAGAAATTGATCATATATATGTAATGTAATGTAACACAGTTTTCCCCGTATGATCATTGAGTAGAAATTAATTCATAATCAATTACTACTACTAAAAATAATACATCCAATGATGCTAAGCACATACCTGAAGCACGGATGTGGTTCATCAATATTCCGCTCTCCTTGCTTAGTTGGCCAACAGGAGAGAGTAGCTTGCTCAAAAAATGCTTTTCGTACGCACTGGCGTACAACAGGTTCACTAGCGATTTCTACAGCCATCATAAATCGTGCTGTACTGAGTACATCTTGTGGCTTTGATCGTAAAGATCGCCTAGAATATACAAAAGTTGTTACACAGGTACGCAATGAAGAAGAAAATGAAATACATATATAACTTAACTTTCACATAGCAAAATGGGTGCAAATTGGAGGAGATATAGGCTTTCTTACCCAGTAATAATCTCATTTACAGCATCCATTGGACTACCGGGCCATTGCTCAATTGTATGTCTCTGGTATTGGTCGCGTAGATTTTCCGCAAACTGTTCAGACGTTATGCCCATTTTTTGAAGAAAAGGACCTGAAAAATCCATCTTTTTACACTTGGAGTATGCACTGATTGCTCCGCTTCTACGTTTAATGCCGTAAATCGATCGCTTAAAGTCTGCCTTGTTCATTTCGTCCACTTCACGGCTGCCTTCCAGTAGCCGTTCTCTTTCCTTCCCTTTCAAAACAAACTTCATATCTGGTACGTCGTCTCCGTAATGTACTCTGAAATAATTGCTAAAATCTTTCAACTCGTCCGCTGTTTTGATTTCCTTAATTCGCTCTAAATGGTCCGCTCTAATCATTCTAACATAATCCATTTCTGATTCAACAGACTCCAAATGGATGCACCGTTCTGATAAATATTCCTTCATGTCACTAAACAATTTCAGGATTCTTTCCTTTCTTTTTTTAAATAGACAAAATTGAGCATCCAGACGATAAATTTTCCATAAATCTTCAAGTGACAGATCTGGGACAATGTAGTCTTTTCGGTAAGCTGCCACGAATGGAACTTCAAGTTTTTGGTTCCGAATGAAACTGAGAGTTTGAGAAATTTTGGGAATAATCTGCGACTCCCTGTCATCATCAGGAACGGCAGGGACTATGACAGAAGCTGATTCAGCAACAGAGAGCGGTGGTGCAGGGGTCGTGATAGTTTCATGCTCGT
>JAHZMZ010002955.1:0-12895 GCA_027743805.1 Lepidocyrtoides sp. E14 | reverse complement strand
TTGCGAAAATTGAAGAGTTGCAGCTTATTGTCGCAGACAAAACTCAGAACTTATGTCGTCTTCAAGCACAAAGAAACGAACTAAATGCCAAAGGTATTGAACTTTTTAGTATCATAATGAGGATGGTAGTTATCTCATCATTGGTTGTTGAATATGACTATTTTTTAGCATCCTATTATGTTAGAATATTAATGCGTGTTTATAAATTTTTTGAGAGAGTTATACATTTAATGTTAATTTTTAAATTATTCTTATTAGTTCGAATGCTTCGTGAGGAATTACAACTACTTCAGGAGCAGGGCTCTTACGTTGGTGAAGTCGTGCGAGCTATGGACAAGAAGAAAGTGCTTGTGAAGGTACGTACGTGGTATCTACAGTTTAAATCAATTTTTTTTGTGCCCTGTGGTAGAAAGTGTATAATATTCTCCTAACGGGTAAACATTTATAAATTAAAGGTTCATCCAGAAGGAAAGTTTGTTGTGGATGTCGATAAAAATATTGACATTACTACACTAACTCCTAACAGTCGTGTAGCTCTGAGAAATGACTCTTACACGATTCACCGTGTCCTTCCCAACAAAGTGGATCCTTTGGTATCCCTTATGATGGTCGAGAAAGTGCCTGATTCGACGTATGAGATGGTTGGTGGACTGGATAAACAAATCAAGGAAATCAAAGAGGTTATCGAGCTTCCAGTTAAACATCCAGAATTGTTTGACGCCCTTGGTATTGCTCAGCCAAAGGGAGTATTATTGTATGGACCTCCAGGTGAGTGGAGTTTTACAATATGTACTAAGGTACTTTTCATTTAGTGTATCTTATGAATATGATTAAACATAGTACTAAAAATGTAACTGTGAATAACAGGAACCGGAAAAACCTTATTGGCTAGAGCCGTCGCACATCATACAGAATGTACCTTTATCCGTGTCTCTGGCTCAGAGTTGGTACAAAAGTTCATCGGAGAGGGTTCCCGTATGGTGCGAGAACTTTTTGTCATGGCAAGAGAACATGCTCCCTCAATTATCTTTATGGACGAAATCGACAGCATCGGCTCATCCCGTATTGAATCTAGCTCTGGAGGAGATTCGGAGGTACAGAGAACAATGTTGGAACTCCTCAATCAATTGGATGGTTTCGAAGCAACTAAGAACATTAAGGTAAACAAAATTGCACTCACATTCACCCCATATAAATCTAAACTGTAATTTAGTTTAGAGTCTCGAAATGTTTATATTTGTGTACAGTTTCAACAGCGGTTTTTAAAAATAATAATAATGATAATCCTTTATAATACGTACTCTCCTTTTCTCCACTGTATTTTCTCCTTCTCCTTCGTTTATTACCAGAATATCATGGTATGGTGGTACGACAATTTAATTTAACAATCAATCTATTCTTTATATGCATTGGTCTGATTAACGTTGAAAGAACTGGTAGCAATGTTTGTGCATTTGTTTGTTGATGTTTAAAACCAAAAATATGTCTCTTTCATTATCTTAAAATGAATTATCAACTAATAACATTACAATAAATGAAATGAAAATTTCTTCTGCTCTCAAGTAATATTTACAATTTTATGGATGATGTACTTTTGTAAGAGATGAACTGTTACTACTGAGCGTGTGTGGCCCATTCAGCCTTCTAAGTAGGTTACTAATACAGTCGTATGCATCCAAGTCTTGAAATTATTATAATACCTTGCAAAATTCCCGTAAAACTGTTGTTAGTCAGCATCTAATGTATGTTGTTGACAATGTTCGAGAATTTGTTGTTATTATTATTATTGTTACTATTATGCATTGATTAATTGAATGCATGCTAAATGCTGACTGAATTAAACTTACGACCTTTACGTTTAAGTAAAGTGCACATTAATAGCGTATCTGCCTGTATTCAAAAGCTTTCATTATGTTCAACAGAATAGTACTTGCTGAAAAATGTAAAGGCTTAGAAGGTGTTTAAAGTGCATAGATGGTTAAAAGGGTTTTTAAGAAAGTGTGGTGATATTAAAGTCTCTGTGTAGGTAGGTATACGTACTTTCCCTTCTTAATTAGTACATTCTCGAAAATGTATATTACTGTCATAAACAATTTCTAGAATGGTTGCCAAGAGTCATTTTCATTTTGTTCATCAAAACGACATCGATAGCTAATTATTAATTAGCTAATAACAAACCACAAAATCTACCAATTTAGTGTCTACCAAATTTCGATTATTTTTTTCGAGAGAGGAGTGCTATACCAAGTGCGCAGTTTTTTTTCAAATGAACTGGAAACTCAAAAGTAATTAATTGTACAGTTAAAATATGTGTAGTGTAGTGTTTGGGGTGCGAAATGGCGGTAAGTTTGTGTAAATGTTATCATACATCTCTTCAGGTTTCTAAAAGTGTATTCGTTTTTAAAAAGCTAATTATATTTAATTAAAGATAGCAGGCCAGGTACAAATGGAATGTTATATGACGCGTTAATGATGAATGAATGGTATGTATATGTGTGAGTGGGGAATGTCTGCACATTTAATGGGTGGTACTGATTAAGCGCTAATTAAAATAGTGATAAGAATTTCGGCAACAATAATTCTTTAAAAAAATATTTACCATACTACTACTAAAATAAATACTGCTATTCTTCTTATTAATGTGAATGATAATGATTTTTGAGAGTATATCGAGAAAACATGATCATCTAATGTGTAGTAAGAAAAGATAAACATTGCTGCGTAATTAATGATACTAAATTCGGAAAAAAAGTAAGAAAAAAACAAAATAAAAATGAATTTGACGGATCAATAAATGAATAAAACTACAAAACAAAATGTTCTTTTATAATGATTTTACCACTATGTACTTTCCCTTTACCTTCGTGCAAGTGGTCTCATGCATAAATCACCAAAAGTGAAGTACAGAGCTACGCAATAGTGAGGGTGTCAGCATCATGTCAACCATGTCATTACTTTCATCGGCAATTTTGTCACTGCACATAACCCAGATAATAGCGTAGCGGTTGTCAATTTATTTTAATTGTAGAAGAAAATCGTGTAAATGAAGGGTAGTGTGTGCGTTCAACCTCACGTCCCTGCTCTTGTATTAAAAATTGTGCTGAGGGTTCACACTACTGTGAGCATTTTACAAGTCCTCGAGTGAGTTCGATTAGTAACTGGTACATGAGAAATGACTACAGTGCAAGTCAAATGAGTACCTGTTAAACGTGATGCAATGATTGAACGAGAAAATGATTTCTTTTTTAAGTAAACCAATTCTTTGAACACGACCACATTAATTTGGTAATATTTTTATATTCTTTCCTTTGTATTTAATGTATATACATACATAGCTGAATAACTATCGAAGAAGACATAAAAACATGAATACTTGCATTGAATTTGCCCAACCACATGAAATTAAGGGTTTCAGTCATTCAGAATGTATTAAGTAGTGTGCAAAGAAGTACCAATTGCTATGCCCGTTCAGGTTTCAGTTGTTGGTTCATGTTCCTGAGCAGTTCTTCAGGCACAATACTAGATCACCAATATTTGTTGTGCAGATCTGGCGGATTTTTTTTTTCTTGTAAAACGCAATTTTCTTCACGATAATCTCGTTTTTTATGGTTATTAGCGGAGCAAGAGCAAGCACTTACAAGACCTTTGTTTGACGTGTAGCCAGTTTTCACGGTGTGCCTTGTCTTGTGTCGTTATGTCTGTGTTTTTTAAACAACACAAGACCACATTATCATTTATTATCAAATAATGCATTGCACTGCAGTACCTTGTGTAGGCACCTCAAAGGTGATACACTGTTACGATTGTGATACACCTCCTTCTCGTCATATAACCGTATTTTCATCTCTATGTCAGTCTTTTAGCTTGTTGATGATGAGGCAACAGGGTGTTTTGATATTATAACAGTAGGCTTATCATCGAAGAGATCTCATAAGCTTTTTACTTTAAAAAAAACTCCCCAATAGCTCGTTTTTACTTTAATAGGCAACTGGTTAACCGAAAGAGAAAGATCTAGAATATATTTTTTTCATTTCCATTAAGCACAGCACATTAAGCAGTGTAAACTCTCTCCTTAATTTGTGACGCTGAGCTAGTTTTCAGTTTCGAGTAGTTCTATAAGCTCACTTTTTCTAGTAGTACTGTCGAGCAAGGAGTTAACTAGAGCACATCTGTGTCGCGAGTGCGCTCTATGTTTTAGCAATCACTAAATCTGATCTGATATTTTAAAAGACTATTTGAGCAAAGTCATGGCTTTCATTCCAATTGTTGCTCTGATTTCTGTTGTGGTTGTGACGCAAGTTTGCCTTGTTGCTTTTGCGGTGGAAATAACCGCTACTTCAGAGCTTCTCAGAAAGGGTGTGCTACCAAAAGAATTCGGGAATCCGGTTGAAGATGATGAAGCTTTTGCAACGGCATATGACGGACCTCCGGAAGACCCTAGCACTGCACCAGGATGCCCCACAAGGTAAGTTGCAACTTGCAAGCCAATAATGGCAGACGAATTGGGGCGTACTGAGAAATGGTAAAATACACACACTTTATTGAAAATTTTATAGAACATACCAGTTACCATGGATTTTTTACGGAAACCCGGAACGCTGTTATCTCGCTGGTCATCGAGGTCCTTGTAATTCCCGAATGAAACTTTTTGTCAGACAAGAAGATCAAGTGCGCGGCACTTGCGACTGTGATGACGCTGGAAGTTACACAACAGCCGAATCCTACTACATTGCAAGGAATAAAACATTTTGTATCCATGAGAAGAGAAACTTGGCCTATTATCCACCCAAAAGACGTTGTTATCATCTTTTTGAAAGAGTTAGTTCGCACATATCTACTAACACTGACAGTGACGATTTAACTACTTTTCTATGGTCATCACGTTATGATTTTTTTTTTTTTTTTTTGTTTTTCAGGGTCCATGTGGATTCAGTGAGTGGCTTATTATTAGCCCGCAGGGTCGTGCTGTCTGTGAGCCCCGCAGATGCCCCAAAAATTTGTACGATACCACAAGTTACAGAACACCGTTCTGGTATTATGACCCGTTGATGGATGAATGCTTTCAAGCATATACCAAAGGCTATTGTCCAAAAAATCATCTTCTTATCCCAACGAAAACAAGTTGGATTCCTCAATGCATAAACACCAACGTTTCTTGCAACGATCTGCTACCAGCAACAGTTGCCATTCCAACATTAAGGTGCTCCATTGGGTCTTACTGTTCCCAAGTGTTATACGGACGAAAGAATTTCTACACAAGGTCTAGACTAAACGCTAGGCGACGACATAGATCATAAAAAAGGAGAACCTCTAACATAAAAAAGAGGGAGTAATAGAAGCACTAGCAGCATAAAACGTGTATTTGTATACCGTCACAGTAATTTGATAGTTAGTGTTCTTAAGTTTGGCAATTTGCTAGTTGTACAGTAGTTGAAGTTTAACAGGTTACACCCGTTATGATGATATGACACATTTAATGTTGAGTATTTACCAATGTTCCTTTTTAGCCATGTAACCATGTAAGCAAAATATGATCATCATTTAATTATAGTCGTAAAAATGTAAAAAATGCATTTATTAAATACTTGATCTAGCATTTGACAGTATAATAAAGGTTTTCTGTACATAGTAAAAAATATTTATCATGGCACACTTTGACATTGACATTACATGCATCACGCCACGATACGCTTTTTCATTCCCTCCTCTTGGGTTTTGCCTCCGATTTTGGATTTACTTCCATGTAGCTTGTAAGTTTTGCAGCATTCTTTTTTCCTGGTGATTTTGTGATCTTAAAACGAGACCACTGAACTCGGGAAGAAACGGTAGAAACTGCAAAAAGGACACATAGAGAAATAAAAGAGAATTTTGCCGGGTATTCCTGCTGATATAGTGAAAGAATGGCACGTGTGAGTCCACTCATAAATACTTTTGAATCAATAATTTCAAATTAAAATTGTTTTATGAAGCATTTTTAAATGTAATGCACCAGTCAAAGCTTATTTGATTTTTTGCTTTCCCTGGTGAGAAAATGAAAGCAAGTTGTTTTCTAATTTTGAGGTGAGATAATTGACCTTGAACAAAAACGTTGTAAATCGTCCCTCATGGACTATGATTACATGTAAGTAGAAGACGTAGATGAACTGATCCTGTTCAATTCTATAAACTATAAATAAGTGAAAGTGGAAACACTTTCAAGTGACATGTGTGGTCAAAGAAAAAGGTCAACTGGACTACCGGGGTATCATTATCTACAGCTACAAAAGGTACAAAAGCTACAAAATGCTGCTGATTTGGTCAATCGTTGAAAAATTGGGTGGTTTCCCGTTTCCCGAATCCCTACTCTGGTAAAAACTGCCATTTATGACGAAGCTATTGCAGAATGCCTGGAATATTAGGAATGTTGAAGATTCCTGAACATTGTGCAAAGTTCACGCAGAGGACTTTGTAGACAAAATGATGAATTACATCACAATGGTGTGTGTGTGGAGTAGGGATAAGTCGATCGATAAGTACATAATATGCGAAACTATATTATGCTGATTCTGAGATAGGATTTTTAATGATTTTTTGTGCTGGCAAAAAATTCTTATTTTTCAGGAAAAAGAGTTTGAAATTAATTTTGGCTTTCATTCTCTGACGAGTTCTCGTGAGTTTGAGCCTATTTTTTGCGAGGTATGCAGAATGCAGACATATTATAATAATTGTATCATTTTGTCTTTGCAAAATGATTCTGTTGAATGTGAATAAAAAGTCATGTTTTTATACTTTTGGTTTACGTATGGTCATGCTATGTAAGTATGTAATTATTGTGTAAACTATTTTGAGATTTATTTATTAGTGATTACATTTATTTGTAGTTTAGTAAGTTTGTGTACTTCCTGTAATAAGTTATAGGGAAGAATTTTAAAGACTTTGTCCTAAAACATTTCACATTAAAATAACACAGTCTGCATTCCAAAAGCTTTGTCATTTTGCTAATAAATTGTTCTCATTGTCAAAAATATCGATTTTTGTTACCCTTACCAGTACCCTTAATTTTAAAGGAAAAGATCACCCCAAATTTTTTGAATAATGCAACATGGTTTTCTGATCTTTAATTTGGAGTTGTTAGGGGAAACTAACATCTTCCCAATAACCTACGAATACCGTTGCAGTAAACAACATTTAATATTCCCGTTACAAACTCGCGTATTGGAGCAGGCGTTGCGATTCTTAGGGACTCGTCAACAATTCCAGTTACATTTCTGGTATTGGAGTTCCTAATAACTGAAGAAATTGTTTGGAATAAATGATTGTTTGATCCTCCGATAGTGGTTACATTTCCCACCTGCATTTGTTGTTGTCGTGGTGCTTGGTTGTTTCCCAGTGTTCCAACAACAATTGAAGATGGTCCATTATTATTGGTATTGGCGGATGTAGAGGGTCTTTGAAAAGGACCTACACCGACTACTGACGCGGTTCCTTGTGAAGAAGATGGTGCTGCAGGTGACGACAAGTCAGACATTGGCATCGAACCGGTATAGGGTTTGTTGCCTTGGTTTGTCGAGTTGTTGGAATTAATAAGGGTCTTCTCCTGATTGGTTGGTGTATTCACCAGCATAAAAGATGGATTAATAATGTTTACAGTGGGCTGTTGTCCCTGGTTGTTGGCTGCGGCAGCGGCTGGAGCTGCTTGCTGTGGTTGTTGTTGAGAAGAAGATCCGCCGACAATATTGACCCGGATGTTGCCACCAGTTCCAGAAAGCGCCTGTAAAATCTGTATACATACATTGAGACTTTAGATAGAGTGAGTCGTTTTTTTAAATATTTTGCTTGAATATATGTAGCAATAATATGTTACATCATCAACAATTCCGCGACTGGTTGCTTCAATCAGCGCGTCATCTGCCGCCAATAACTCCATTAGAAACTCTTCTTGTTCCGGTGTCAGTAGTGCCCGAGCAGTTTTGTAGCTATTGATAAGCTCATCCTCTGGCACATCTACAAAAGACTAGTAATAATGAAAAAATGTAAATTCCACTGTACGCATTCAAATTCACAAAATTTCAAGATTTCCTCAAAATAGCTTACGTCAGTGCTTGCCAAAACTGGCAAAATTCCTATTATCAAAAGTTTCCACATGATTTTTTTAAAAATAGGAGTGATAAGGATTAGTCTTTTTGGAGACGATGCTGCAATGATAAAATCTGTAAGACCAATAATGGTATATAGCTATAATTTATTGCTAGCTCACCCCTTTATCCAGCTTCCACTATTTTATGATAACGTCTAATGATAATTATTTCCATATTCATTTTGTGTTTTTAATGTTGAGTGGATCGTGATCAAAATGAGAGGTACGTAAAAACGATAAACCTTTAGAGTCAGTTTATTGTCCCCTCGTACGAAACAAATGAAACAGTTTTAATACATATTTATAAGCTTTTTATTACAATAAAATTATGCATTTTTCATATTGCCCCAAGCAGAGGTCATTCACAAAGTATATAATAAGTAATAAAGAGTAATAATCAATCACGTAATCACTAATCTATGCCAATTACCATCACACACATAGTCGCAACTCTTGCGTAACCAGTAAAATTGTCTCTTAACAACATTTCCCCAACAGACAATAATAGCGACACAACAAGTCGTCGGCCTTTAAAAGCATGTTTCATCCGCATCTTCCTCCAGTTTCTCTACAAGTATCCAGGAAACAATCGGCAGAGCGGTGAGTGCACTTGCAAACATTATCCCCCTCACTCCAAACTTTAAGAAATTTCCGTTGCTCACAAAAGAAAGCCAGGCGACAACTAGGCAAAGTCCCATTAGCTCCTTAGCTTCCTCCATTTGCATTGCAGGTTCGGAAACCATCTCCGTCATTATTTTCCCTATACTGTCATCCCACATTCCCCGATGAATACAATGAATCAACGTCCAGAAACCAATGGCATAGCAGTAGCAGATATGCAATGTAATAACCCAATTGATGATTTTCCAGAATTTCTTCAAATTCTTTAATGAGGGGCAAATTGAGAAAAACGTGATTGCCAGGTTGACAAAACAGGGAATCAAGTAAGCTGGCTGGAAAAAGACAAGTGTAGACACCATACTTGTTATTTCACTTTCAACTTATGATAATTACACCTGCTGTGTAGATGAACAATTATTTTTACCATCCAAATGTACGGGTCAGGGTCATTGTGCTGTACGTATGCAGCAGCCAAGAAGAACAACGCCATGGTTACAAGAACAAAGCTCCACGCAATTTTAGTAATGTAAGCGGTGGACTTTGCAACCTTGCTTCGGCAAACGCCGTGACAGTTGTTGTCATCACTGCTTTTTGATTTATTTTCGACCGTTATGTCAGAGTCACTCCCAATCAGCTCTTCTGATGACTCCTCGAATAACAAAAACAAACTCATGATAGTAGAACTACGTACGGTCAACTTTATTTACGATGTAATATGTTCAAACTAACCCACTAGATGATTGCTCTTGGTTGAAAAGTCAAATAATCATTTTTTGTCCGCGTCTTGTCTTTTTAAGTTGACGACAAGGAATTTTGTGATTACCTTTACCAATATGTGTTACAACCTCTACTACTACTGCTACAATTTTACTACGACTGCTACTACTACTCGCTTTACTACGTGCATCTTGTAGCTGGTACCACTAAATTTCATAAAAATTGAGGTATGTCTCATAACTTGATAAGAAAAATCTTGCACATTTTTCCCCATCATCATGAAATGATTCTAGGAATAACTAAATATATCTTGGCATGCAGTCGCCGTGTGAAAATGAAAAAAGCATGCCTACTATAATAGTAGCCACTAAGCATAAAATTAAGCCTGGATTATTCTACCCATGAACAAAAATCTTCGATATCAGCGACTTTAGCATTTTTTAATGATTTCCTATTAATTTAATCTCAATGCTCATAATCACAACTATAAACAAAATGATTGGTATTTCGGTGGATTTTTATGCAGACAGTAATAAATAGTAATAATGAATCTCTGGGATCATAATTTAATCTCACGCTAGTCAAAGATGCACATATCTATGCAAAAAAAGTAAACATTTGCCAAATTTCATCTGATAATGCGCAATGTGTCCAGCAACACAATTTTGTGGGAACAAAGACCACGGAATGTGTATTTCCAGAAATTATTAGAATCCTTGTAAATTCCATAACATTTACGCTTATTATTTCCTTACCCGCATCCGTTCCATACGAAAGCATTTATCACCGACTGGGGATTCTCAGCTTGGAGAAAGAATATCATATAAAATCAAAAGTATAGCGTATTTCACAGTGTATGTTTGTAACTTGTGTACATGTTTATCAACGAGGTGCTTCACATTTGGAACTGTTTCCTCCGTCCGACTGTATAAACTAGCTTTATTGATTCTCTCATGAAATAAACAAACTCATACTAAAACGAACATGGTACGTATTTACGTACACTATTATATGTAGTAGTCAGTATGCAGTATTTGGTATTCTAGCAATCTGGTAACGAACATTAAGGGTATGAAAAGTCTTGGAATATGTACTTAAGTGTATTTTTATATAGTTATACTTGTATAGGTAGCTTATCGTCATAAAGAGTAGGAAAAGTGGGAAGGTGGAGGAGAAAGTCCCATATTTACAAATATATTACGATTGTATGTAGTAAATACGCCTGATGACACTACTTTGGTATAGGCCTGGGTGGCATTTGGTATGCCTTCCCTGGAACATTTTTTTCCTATTATTGTTGGAACTCTGGATTGTACCACTGGTGCGTATTATACTTTCTCTGGTGAATAAAATATCGTTGATAGTGTATTCTGAATTATTATACATATCCGACATGACTTTTCATGCTTCTGTTATTGTTTGTAAAGTAGTCCTTGTCGTTGATTTTCTGGAAAGAGGTAAAATAATGACAACTTAGACAAGCTTGCCATGCCAATATGTTGTAATATTATAAAAATAATGAAAAGGATAGTCATTACTCCGCAGGAATATTAGGAAAGGAGAGGAGACTGCATGCGATAAGTTAATATAAGGATAGAGTGTATTGTTTGGAAGGAAGAAATGAAAGGTTATTTTTAAGGTTATTACACGACAGTGGAGTGGCAAACATAAGAACGCAAAATATTTGCTCATCAATTTTTCATTATATTTTCATTTTGGTGCTTTTGGAAGCAACTCGAAGCATCATCGTATATTATACCATATTTCTGGAAAAGTCAACCCAATGGAGATTGTGCTTCTACTTAGTTTCGTTTCAGTGTAGGCATAATATCTTGAGAAATCGATTATTATTATTCGTGAAGGAGATACGCACAAAATCGGAATCAAACTAAATTGACGGTGAGAAATTCAAAATGGCGTCGCCATATCCACCACCCTACCCACACCCACCACCCCAAGGTAGGCAAATAGATAAAAATTACTTCATTTATATGAAAATCATGATATATTTTTTGAAAGAAGATTGTTTAAATTTTTAGGATTTCAGCAGCCACCGTTTCCCCCATTTCCACAGCAAGGTCAGCCAATGATGATGAATATGGGAATGCATCCTCCTCCTCCAGGGATGTATGCAGGATATCCAACGCAAGGGCAGCCAATGATGGGCCCTGGTATGGGTCCTATACCAATGGGTCCACCTGGTTCTGGAGGGGGTGGTGCCCCACCTGCATTTTATGCTCAACAAGTGCCTCCAACTGCATTTCCTCTTGGAGGGGCAGGTTTCCACAATGTCCCCATGGGCGATGCAAATAGTGACTATGAGGCAGGGAAAACTTCGGGTGATCCCGGTTTTGAATTCACAGACAAGTCCATTCGACGAGGATTCATTAGAAAGGTTTATAGCATTCTCAGTGTCCAGCTTCTCGTGACTGTTGCTTTTATAGCACTTTTCTTATTCCATACTGGCGTGAAACAATGGACACGTAGAAATCCCATGTTGTTTTACGCCGCAATGGGGTTGACATTCGTGACAATGATTGCAATGGCTTGCTGTGAGAGTGTGAGGAGGAAATCACCACAGAACATCATTTGCTTATCGGTATTCACTCTGGCTGAGGGTTTTGTTCTCGGCACTGCTGCAAGTACATACAAGTAAGCAAAGCTCTTTTGAAATATGTTAAGTGGTAGCCTGCAGCCTTTGCGCATAGGATAATCATCCTGATATTTTTTTTTTAAATTTCATAGCCAAAACACTGTCTTATTGGCTGTTGGAATAACTGCAGTTGTCTGTGCAGCTCTGACACTCTTCTCTTTCCAAACAAAATTCGACTTTACTGCTCATGGTGGTATCCTATTTGTTGCTGGAATTGTTCTCTTCATCTTTGGAATTTTGATGATCTTCTTGAGAAATACGTTTCCCATACTGCACCTTGTGTATGCTTGCATTGGAGCTCTGGTATTCTCTGCATATCTGGTCTATGACACCCAACTCATGATGGGCGGAAATCACAAGTGTGCAATCTCCCCAGAGGAATACATCTTTGCTGCATTGAACATCTACATGGACATCATCAACATCTTCATCTACATGTTAACAATTTTGAGCGCTGCCAGAGGAGAAAATTAAAAAAACGTATTTATTGTGCATAAGTATGCTGTTAAGGAAAACAGAATTTCTATTTTATCTTCTCGGATGACCAATGCGCAAATATTATATATTTATTTTCCTTTATCCCTTTTTGTTACTCAGCCTAATTAGTTAATTATTTTATTGGACATTATTATGCGCTGGTGTAAAATTGGTCCATCTCTCACCACCGGCAATTTAGTCAGTCGAGAAAAATACTCTAGATTGGGAGAATAGTATTTGATTCATTATAGTATGTAGGTGTTAATTAAATGGCAAATAGTGTACTGATTGTAAATATTATTTAAGCCATT
>JAHZMZ010002954.1:0-12509 GCA_027743805.1 Lepidocyrtoides sp. E14 | reverse complement strand
GAAGAAGTTAAAAACATAATAGCATCATCATAATAATAACGGCATAACATAGCATGACTGTATTACTTCAATAGAGGAACCAAGTATAATTCTGCCAGTTCACAAAATTGTTTGTATGTAGGAAAAGTAAAAAATATACGCAGCAGTGGCACATGCTTATAACTATCATTGCACTGGTTACTTTGCTTTTTTTATTTATGCGTATCAATAGACCATAATACGTTATTGTACATATTTGTTTACTACTACAGATTAGCTTGTTTACTGTGAAAAGTGTACCACTAGTATTGCTTACTGTCAATAAACAATGTTTATTTTTCAGCCCAGTGACCGCTTAATTACAAAACACGGAAAAGTATATCTACCAAAAATGAGGATGACGTGAACACAAAAAGTAATGACTAATATATGACATAAATGTGCAATAAGAATCATCGAATGACTCAAGGAGGAATGCGTGCATTTTTTGAGAATTTGAAGTTGAATTTTTTTACGAATGCCCAGAAATAGATATAAATGGAACACTTTTAAGACCACACACTGCAGTTGCAATGAACAACTCTATTCGTATGGCTAAATTTGTTTAGGATTGCAATTCTCAGTCAGACAGTAGCATGAGCAGCGGCGTGAGGAAGGACAAAACTACAAGCATTGTCAATGCTTGTATAGCATTCTTATTCAATCCTATTTGTCGCTCGTATTGCTAACCACGACAAAAAACATGGTTGTTTAGATGAGTATACAACACGATAATGGCTAGCTGTTGAAGTTCTTCTTGGTACTAATAAGAAGGCTAAGTATCTTTTTAGCGGTACTTAGTGGCTGACAATTATGACAACAAATTTTCTTTATCGTGATCATGTCGCTGATTATGCTAGAAAGATCGGAGCGATGAAGTCTATGTGTGCATGCCTCCTCTCTCCGACTTTTGAATATGACAACTTGCGTCGTCGAGCATTCTTATTACTCTGAACAAGAACCTATTTAAAGTTATTGAGATAAACACTCACAATTTGAACCTTTGCATGTGCATCAAATTAAAATTTTACCACAAAGCTCGTTGAATATAAATGGCAGCTTGTTTATTTGAGCGAGTGTAAATATAAATGGGTTGAGTTGTAAGTTGATCTTTTATGAACGGACGAGCAAACGATGAAGTATTAAATGTTAACAGTAAATACTCATGATGAGCTTAAATTTAGATAAATACGTGCAGTGCATATTTATAGTAGTAAAAATAAAAATAAACAAGAGTTCAAATAGGTAGGTGCAAACTCTACAACTGCCCATCTATTTAATATTTAGTACAACGCGTTAATATTGACAATATGAGTGAAGCTGTCAGAAAACTGACTGACGGATTGGATACCCATTGTCAATTCAGCACCTTCTCATTTTTTTCCTCGTGGCAAATAGGAAATTACGAGTACATTTCCTTTTTTCCCTTGCCGGCAAAGTGAAGTAGGTTTATGCGAGAAGGAGAATGAGTAATCATTAGAAATGCGTAGCTAAAAGTGTGGCGGCAGCAGCAGCACAGCAGCAGTGAGTTAAGATTGATTGTTTCTTTTGTCGTCTCACTCATAGAATAAAGATAAAAAATGAAAAAAAAAATCTGAAAATAGTAGGTTGCGGCTGCATCCTATTCTCTTTTTCATGCCGGCACGTACTTGGAAAATAACTTGTGATAATAACTTTGTATTTTTTTAATTAATGAGACCCTTCGTGTAAATAGAGTAAAATGCCTAAATATTTGCACCTACTATTTGAGTAGCTACGACATATATCAGTTTCCCTTGCCCTAGAAATTAGTTGTCACGTCATATCGTTAAAAGTGTTAAAAAATTATATTTTCACACGTTGATCATTGCCCTTGTTCCCTAAAAGCTGAAAATGCATATACCTCGATGGTTGGTGCTAAAATTCTAAAAGTGCATAAGCACCTGTCCACATAGTACAACCATAGAGCGTTTGGCTAAGTGAATGCTAGAATTAGAATGATTGTAAAATAGTTAGTCTTTCAATTTGCAATTAACTGCTAACTTCCATAAAAGTATTGACAAAATACAAGTTTTGTTTGCGTGCGATTGAAAAGATACATACGTATGCAGGCAAAAGAGGGGCATGTACCGAACAGAGCAACAATAAGTCTTGTTATTGAAGATGTTATATAATAAAGCTCAAATGTATTTGCAAACTGCTGCTACAAGAAAGTCCTTACAAAGTGTCGTGTGATGAAAGCCATTCTCTGTTAAACCGTCATCATCATAACTATTTTGTTCATTTCTATTGAACTAGACAGATTACTGATCTTTGTACCACCATACCATATGCCATCAAGATTAGAAACA
Source organism: Lepidocyrtoides sp. E14 (assembly GCA_027743805.1). Taxonomy (NCBI): domain Eukaryota; kingdom Metazoa; phylum Arthropoda; class Collembola; order Entomobryomorpha; family Entomobryidae; genus Lepidocyrtoides; species Lepidocyrtoides sp. E14. The sequence continues at coordinate 10,161 of JAHZMZ010002954.1, read as the reverse complement.
TATAAATTGAGCTTGGTGTGGCGAGGACCGTATTCGATTCTTAGATAATGTACTGTTGCGCAATGTATATACACATATTGTCCTCATCAATCAAAATATAATGATCATGCTGCCATCATCATCCCATCAATATAATATTTCATACACACGTACTTCACATGGTATATAATATATCAGATCGCCACTTTTTAATTGCCGTATAAATACATATAATTGGCACACATTCATAAAATATTAGTATATCTGTACTTTTTGTCTCTTTTACACATATACCGCACTTTTCATCATATTCAAAGAACACTCTTAATTCACATATCTAGACTTTGGTAGAAAGGCATAGAGTCCTATTTGGTGACTTAAGTAGTCAGAGAGTAAAAGTAGGGAGCACACCTCTTTTGTACAAACAATTTTATTTCCAAATCCATTGCCGAATCGCATACATATATTGAGCTTTAAAGCTAAAACAGATTATCTCTCTGTACCTACACGGCTATACCTACATAAATCTGTAATGGTAGTATTTAATTTCTCTATTATGTTGCTTTCGTTTCATATTTCACCTTCAAAAAATAATGGACTCAAAACTAGCTATAATGGTCGACCTTATATAATCCATTCATTTTTTATGGATGTACCTACATGCCTTAACGGTCAACATTACGATTAGTATAAGGAACATAAATAAGATTAGGTACTCCCCATGTTTGAATAATTTAAAGCCGTATTGATGGTGTAAATGATGATGATGATGACGGCAAAATAAAAGATGATCACAAAATGGAAGAATCTGTAGATAGTGCCTTCTTATTGCACTTATTTTTTGTGCTATTATATGCCAGCGATTGCAATAGAATTATTTCCATGTAGCCTAAAACACTTGAGCATAATTGGAAGGGACCACATTCATGAATGATAATTATTTTTGGTTATATAAGGTTGACATAAATGGTCAAAGAGGCTATCATAACATGAGTTTATTACACAAGAAGAATGCATGAATGATTCAAGAATTAGTTTGCTGAGTGAGTAAGTAGGTAGTTTGTCAAAATGTAAGTATAAAAAAAGTGAAAAATGTAGATTGTGTCAGTATATACAACTCATCCTCTTTTATTAAATAACTTTTCGCAACGTGATTCCTCCTTTTGCAAATTTTTCCATTGCCCGTGTCTAGCATCACCTGCGTGAGCGGATGATGGTTATGTATGTGCATCGTAATGATAATCATCATTCATTCATGAATCGGAGCTTGGCATTAAAGATAAAAGCAGAATACTCATGTAGTAATAATCCATCCAATATAATATGTTATTGAAGGACCTTTATTGTTTACACTGCTAAATTACCATAATATTATTGTTGCAGTATAATGTTTTATTTAAAAAATCTTGAAAAGTTGATCTACCGACAACAACACCACTACCAAATGTCAGTCGATATTGCAGTCATCCTTTCACTGATTAAATTATATATCAGCATATTATGATATGGCACGTCTCAAACAAAAAAGGACACAATGAATGCAAAAAGCATAAAAGAAACGAAAAATTGGTGACGCCTCTTTCTGCCTTGATACAAATATTTGAAAAAAAAATTCTTTGGTTATTAATGTGCATAACGATTGCATAGAGAGGTAATAATAATAATATGTGTGCCATTACTATGCGGCCTTTCAACCTATATGACATGTTTCTACTTGGGCATGCGTATATGATTGTAATAGTTAATAAAACTGCAATAATTTTTTAACCTTCAGACCTTCTCTTTTACGTTTGACTAATAAAACTTCTAGTAAGTTCGATATTAGGTGAGAGCAAATTTTATTTTCCATTTGCGCATGCTTTATGAACTATACATTTTATCTGATTCTATTTTCAATCATGATGTCGTATTTCTTGTCCAATTCCAGGTTCACAATTTACATCTTTTCAAAATGAAATACTTTGTACCGAAATTGTAGTTAAAATTCTAGCTATGATTTTTGAAAGGAAACAGCATAGTTTTTCTGAACCCAAAAGTGTTCTCTCAAATAGTAAAAAGGTAAACAGAGTAGTCCCATAGAACTTCTGTCAACTTGCAGATGCCACTCGAGAACGTGAAGCAGCACGCAATACACTTTGCTTTTAACGTTCAATGACTTTTAAACTTTTAAATGTTTGTGATCTAATAAATCAAACAATAATTCTGCTTGTTAACTGTCTCATGAGATGTGTCTTGTCCTGTCTCGTGCATTCAAAACTCAACAACTGCAAGCCTACTGTAGTTATGTACTGGTCAAATAAGAACAATGCTCCTTGCTACCGGGCTGGGTGACATTCTCAGATTGGTTGTACTACCATATTGTACAGCTTTGCGCTATTCAGTTTCCTTTCCATTTTTATTATTTCATCTAGTCGGAGACAAATTGATGTACAATGACTTGACATCAAGATATTATAAGTTACTAGTTTTTACATTTCGTTCTATGCCTTCTGTTACTCTATTCATGCTGAGTCGTTGGCAATTTTTGCCAATGAAGGTTGTGTTGTTGGCGTGGCGTGGCAGACATTAATGAGCGCAACTGAATAGCAAAGAAGAATTAGTCCTCCTTCTTGTGAATAAATTTTTATTAGCGATTTATTCCTCCTTACAACAAATATGCTGAATTTACGAATTGCGCATATTGCATTAAACGAAATAGAAAAATAATGGGTATTTTCAAATGGGGCATGCTGTGAATAATGTAGTGGTGGCGGTGGAGGATGTAGCAGATTTTTTGTGGTTGCTGCTGCTGAGTTGAAATGTGCATGCATGGCGTATAAGATTTTTGTAAATTTGCTACAATGCAAACTACAACTTTTACGATTTTTAAGAGCACTGTACAAAATTTCCTATAAGGGAGTGTTGTGTCAAGATTGAATATTTATTTTACCACCACATGGGAGTACTGCACTGGTACTGTTGATTATTGACCATGATTAGCTCGTATCCAACATGCATAATGGTAGTCATAAAGTATATTCAGGCTACTTGCTTTGCTTGCTTTATTCTCTTTTTGCCTGTTATCATGTTCAAAATGCGCACATGCGTGTGTGTGTGTGTGTGTGTGTGTTTATTGCACAAGATCTAGATTTGGACTCAACTGCTCAAAGGGTTCAAACATTTTTTTGGCGTTTTTATAAATGGACAAATAATGCGAGAAAATGATTGCGAAGGAAGAAAACGCTTGCTTCTGTTGTTGTTTAGAATGAAGTTGTAATGAAAAAAAAAATTAGCATATTTCTCGAGATGCAAACTTTCCGTCCTGTGAACAAATGCGTCTACAAGTCTTGACATCTGGCCACCTCGATTTGAGAACATAATAACAATAATAATAAATACCCCACAAAGAACAACAAACCTTGTGTAGTGTTACGACTTTTATACAAACACATGGCCATCATCCGCTAAACTTGGAAAAATGTAACTCTGTATGTTTCAGATTAAACCCAAACGATTTTACAAATTTAATGCATATACTACTCTACGTATGCTGTATACAAGTATGAAACTCATATATCGAATGGACTCAATTTTAATAATTTTTAGGGATGTGATTCCATATCCAAAGGGCGAATATGTTATGTATGCGTAACTTTCATTTATTCCTTTTTACAGAGTAAAGAATGCATACACACACGACACACAACAACAGACATCAGAAATATCTCATAGATCATTTACTGCAATTTCCTCACTGTGTGTATTGTGAACTTTCTGGTCGTCAATTTGACAAATACAAAAAGGTTTTTAAATAGCTATTGTCCCTATTAGTCTGGCTGATAGCTGTTGACGAGAGATGTACTTTTTTAATGACGGCAAATTGGTTTGCTTGTTTCAAAGTTTCATGTCATGTCAACATCATCAGTGCCAGTTGCTGTAAGCCACATCATCTTCAAATTGGTCGACCTTTTTTATTTGTAAACATTTTACAATTATACCCACATTGCACAAAACGCTTGTCATTTTATTAATATCTTTTACACTACTCCAACTTTACTTCATGTATAGTTTTGTACAGACAGACACCACACGCACAGCAAAAGTCATCACATCACATCAACAACTGCAGTGGCAAAGGATTTCAAGCAGAGTGTCATTTTATTGATCAAAGTCAGTTTTGAAAGGAAAGGACATTGGCACAGGAAACAATTCGTTTGCTGTTTGTTCAAAACCTATGCTAAAGTCCATATGTGTGTAATTTTCAAATATTTTTGCTAGACTGCTGCATATTATTATTATTATTAAGCTTTGTAAAAAAATAATTTGACTTTCCTGTGCGGTTTCTCGGGATTTGCCTATTTTTTTAAACGTGTGTGGTCAGTTGAATTATCCACACGGGTCGGATTCCCATAATGTCAGACCTTTATCATCATCATTGCTCTGAGAACAGTGTTCTCTTCATTAGTGATCTAGTGAGTGTTTCAAGAGTGGCGAACGTGACGGTGAAAGCTGCCTCGGTTCTTTTATTTATTTTTGCTAGTCGTTGGGCTCTAGTTCAAACGGTAAGAGGAGTCTCCTACTTACACAAGAAAATGCTGACACTTCTTCAGCTAAGTCATCAGGTTGCGTTGAGGTTGAAAAGGTAATCTTTTAATTGCAAAGTTTGCAAGCTGAACCCTAGAAGAGCTTTGTTGCAAAAGTGAATGAAACAGTATAGTACCTTTTGAATGTTTGCGTCTATTTTTTTTTTTTCGTTTTTGACCAATCCACTTATTTTTTTGCTTTGATTGTTTCTCTTGTGAAGTAACCCTTTTTTCTGTTGCGTAGTATGTCTGTGTAACACGTACGCAAGTAATTATTCCTTTTCAAACCAAGAAAAAATACTTTAATCAAAATTTTAGCGACCAAGCCCGGCTTGTAGTACGTCGTTGACTTTTGAGTGAAGCTCTTTGTTTTCTACCCTTTCTTCTGTTGCGTAGTATGTCTGTGTAACACGTACGCAAGTAATTATTCCTTTTCAAACCAAGAAAAAATACTTTAATCAAAATTTTAGCGACCAAGCCCGGCTTGTAGTACGTTGCTGACTTTTGAGTGAAGCTCTTTGTTTTCAGAAAGGTTTTTTTACAGTGTAACAATGAAAAGGCATTGTGACTTTAGTTTGGAAAAAAATTGTGCGTCTTTGCAAAGAGCTATACCGTTGCCAAATATGATGCACATAATATTCTCTATTGTTGCATGAGAGACGTGTGTAAAGTTTGTCTTCAGTCTTCACTACAGTTATTGTTGTTTTCATTGTTGAAACACCAATAACCTCTGTTCGTTGACTAATGTTCAAGCTTGATTTCATTTTTTTTCGTCTTCAAATACTATATTCCTTTCTTCCTTTTCAGCGTAAGAATGAAAAGATTGATTGTGATTTTTTATGATAAGCTTTTACCAAAAGAAGTGATGGATAAATAATGCATGCTTTGTAAACTGCCTGTAGGAAGGAAAACCGCTGCTTATCATAATACACCACTGCTGTGATTTAATGAGCGTAATGTCTTTTATGAAATATTTACGTTGAATCGTGTGTTGTAGTTTGTATTATTATTTGTGATCAGTGCGTATAATGTGCCTGCCAGTATAAGAAAGGATACTTTCAGTACACTCTGTCCTTCTTTCACATCATCACAGCAACCTCTTGTCCACATTAAAGAAATAAAATGCATGCCTCCTCTGTGTTTTTAGTGCTTTAAACCCTGTTTTTCAAGAGATCAAAGAACTTGGACGGAAGAGAATCATAAAAAAGTGCGTTGAATATGAGTGACTAAATAAAAAAACATCCCAAAGTGCAACATGCCTATTGCTGTTAGACAAGAAAAGAATTCACAAATTACAAGCTCATCATTACATCTGCAGCGGCAACGAATACATTTTTTTTTTGTTAGCAGTAACGGACCCTCTAGCACGCCAAGCTTCCTCAACGTGACCAACCTTTTCCTTCAACGAAGAAGACTGAAATATGCTGAGAAATTCTGATTGATGATTACCCACAGCTTCCATGTTTTTATATGCTTGTTTATTTGTGACTGCCACTGACTCGAATGCATGTCGTGCATGTGTGCATTTTTTTATTTTGTTAAATTCTTCTTGCTTCCGTTTCTCAATGGAGAATTTTTCCACACATACTTTTGTTAGCCTTTTTTAATATGCATGCTTACCTATTCGAACGAATAGTCAGCTATTGTATTGAGCAATAATGCATGAATCCAAATTATATAGCTTCATCAACTATAAATTATGATAAAAACTTAATACAATTTGATCAAGATATCCCCGGAAATGGTTACCAAACTTTTATTATTATGGCCTTTAAGAAATTGATCGCCTATAAAAATGTTACATTTAACTTGTCAATCTAGTTTACCATGCGAATGAGTTGATTTCACCAAAAAATAAAACTCGCTCTATCTTAATCTTTAGATCTTTCCAGGAGTAATTGTTGTGAAAATTCTCATAATAAATTTGCTAATGAGTTCGATATCAGTTTATCATTAGAGTACAGACAGCCCTAGTTTTTAAACTTCCAATTGAAATTGAAACATTTCAAGCGATTTTTAAATTCAAATGAAACAACATCAACCTTGCACTCCAATTCTGAATAGTAAATACCACACAACTACTTACCTATTCAGATAATGATTTTTTTTAAAGATAAAGCTTTCCTAACAAATTATGCTGATAAATGTGAGCATATTCGTTAGCCGTTGTAAAAAGAACTTTCAAATTTTCGAGTTAAACGATTTTTATGTTTTGATTTGATCCAAGATATTGCATTGAACAAACTCTTACGAATGAATATTCATAAAAGCAACGAATAAGCTAAACTGGCCCTGGCAGTATCAATCAAATCTCTGGATTTTCTCGCTCAATCTTCTACCAAACTATTTTTTACCACTATCAGTGCTTTAGTCAAAGTACCTAATGAACTAAACCTATCATCATGGCTGACAATACAGGCAATACTGAGAACACTCATATAGATTACAAACGATGTGCCCTCTGCAGGTTTGTTTGCTCGCTTTCACTTTAAAATTGGTCAATGAATTTAAATGTTTTATGTGCATTGAACGACCTTTATTGCTTTACATTTCTGCTGACGATGACACAGGTGAATAATGAATATAAGAAAAAATGTTAATTTACAAGACAAGATATGAACAACGATCGTAATTTGATTATTTTACATAAAACACTGATCAAAATGAAGGCAGTTCGTCACCACAAGAGTCAATTTCCTTCTAAATTGGGATGACTATCGATCGAGGCCACTTGAAAATATCAGATTTAACGAACTCTTTCCATCGATAAATAACCAAGTCACTCTATTTTATCACAAAGATTGTATACTATCGCCTACATATTGCATGCTTAATCAACAGTCTGCTGACATTTAACGGCAAAAAAATCCTTTAATTTATTTTTTTAACATTGAGCAACAGGTACAGTACTCCATTGCAATATTCGAAGGTATTTGATTTCATTTAAATCTTTAGAAAAGAGCAAAAACGATAATGACGAAATTCATTTATTCATTATTATTAAAAACGGGAAAACCTTTAACTCTCAAGACAAGCTTGTTAGAGACATATCCAATAATACAAAGAGAGAAAAATCATGAAATATTGGTTTCATGAAATACATCTTGTCTCGTATATTATTGTTATCAATATTTATCCTTTTGTACGCTTGTACTACTACTCACCAGTTCACTCACATACGCCTGGCGCATTTCTCTTCCTTTTCCTTTACTATCCCACAACTCACGAAATGCATGATGCTGGGCTATTTATTCACCATGCTGGCGAGTAGAAAATGAGCCAAAACCAAGTCATTACTTTTGTTAATGACAAAGATATCTTTCTTTTACGCGTACTTACTACCACACTTAATTTTCATTGTGCTAGCCATGATTATTACTTTTATTATTACTATTGCTGCTTTTTGAGTTTGCGACAGCAGCACACAAAAAATACACCGGCTTTGCTGCTACAAACCAACTCATTTTTGCTCACGGCGAAAATATTATGTGATGATAAAGCAGTGACTAGTTACTAGTTAGTCGCATGTAGTTTACTTTTGTAGTTAGCAGCAATAGTAGTAGTAGTAATAGTAAGCTTGCTCGTACTTTCTTCTTCTTCAGCAATAAATATAACCAAATCACGACTTGTTCTTTTGAACAAGAAGTACAAAAAATCTCATTAGTGGGACTCAGCGCGAGTCGAAATGCCGGGTGAAGCTGAGCTGAAATGATATGATGAGAACATTTATCAACATCTCACAACAACAATAACAGATGAAAAGTGCACAACTAGCATGAAAAAATATATTTCAAGATGTGAATATATCCACACAACTATCATTAGTACTTTTACTAGCAATGCATTCAGTGCATTTGACTATTACACATAATTTTCAACAATTTACGTTAGACAGCCAGGGCAGAGGGATGACAGGTTTGTTTTTTGGGGTGATAAAAAAATGAGACTCCTCATAGGTTGCTGCGACCAAACCAGCTACAAAAGAATTTTTATTTTTACTACCAGATTTTTTTTCTCTTCTTCTATCGTCAAGCTTCATTGAAAGGAACAACATAATATGTTATGTGGAAGGTGCAAGTCAAGCGAGGTGCCGAGAGTGTTGACATGACTTTTCCTGAATGAAGAATGTGAAACGTTGCTCTCTTTACCATTCTGGGTATTTTTGTTGTGTCTATTGTATTCATGCATCGTCCTAAAAAGTACTAAAATAACAGATTTTTGTCAGAGTTGTTACGAAACGGTAATAATTTCTTTACAGTACTAGGTTTCATATTTATCCGGTGTTTACCATCACCGCACTGTTTTTGCTCAGAAGAGAGTATAAAATGTCGAGAAGGGGAAGTCGATTGGAGCATAGCAGTGCTTTTTGGTGCATTGCATAATTTATATGTAAGCAAAACAAGGAGAATAGATGCACACACAAAATAGACATCAGATATGCCCATAGGCCAACTGAATCCTACATACTTTAAAATCAACTTTTATTCCTTGTTGGTCGTTTTTTGCTGAGAACTCTTAATTTACGGCATGTGTCCCATAAATTAGAATATCGACTCGGTAATGGCGTTTGAGCCAAACCCACATAGGTACGTGTATAGTGTAAGACTATTATCGATGTAGAGAGTGCATACTTTTTTTACAATTTACTTTTACCTCTTAGTTTTGCTTCCTATGTACATTATTATCATAATATCTTTTGTTCATAAGTTGTAAAATTTTCTTGCGAGTTCAGAAACCTGGTTTTTACGTGCATTTTTCTTGCACTGTACATACTAAAACACGGCAGTTTGCAGTTTAAACATACATATAAAAACTTGCCGTAATGCTACATTGCTTGAATTTTTGTGTGGATACTGTCGAATGTTTTGATCATGTGATGACAAACACTACTGGCAAAATAGGTGTTTAGTGTTTTTTTTATCATGGATGGAAATCATCAAAAAATTATGGCAAGTTTTTCAGATGCCTTAGGTTAAATACCATGTCTCTTATTAGTTTAATATTGGTAGTTCCGAACTAACCAGATACCATAAAGTAGTATTGATTCAGTAGATTTTTATGAACTTGATGCTTTATAATGCAGCGAGAAATAAAGAGGGTACTGACCGAAGCACGCGACGTGATGGCTGCTTTATTATTGCAATAAAACTGATTTGGAATTACATTTTGGTGTCTCTACTACTTCTGGACCAAATGAAAATGCTCATATAAGAATAAAATTTATAACAGAGGCAACGATGCAATGATCTGTAAAAGACAACCGATGAAAATGTGTACAAGATTATCTTACAAGTCAAATCATGGAAAAATTGTTAGAAACGAGTACAACTGCAGCTAAAAAGTTGTGAATTAAAAACACAAGGACGTAAATATATTTTCTCTACACACCGACAGAACTAGGCTGAAAATGTGTATGTCTCAAAAAATGCTTTGTGTTTAGCATTATGATCATCAGAGATATAAAAAAAATATAGCAAATGCGTATTTTCAACGAGAAGTTTTTCTCTTGTAAGTTGTAACATTCCATTCCTTAAGCATTGAAATTTTTGGTTCATAAAACATCAGTGAAATGTAAATTAACTAGTTGCTAACGTTTAAAAAATGTGCAATCCATAAATTT
>JAHZMZ010002953.1:0-12161 GCA_027743805.1 Lepidocyrtoides sp. E14 | reverse complement strand
TGATATGATGACCGAACAAGCTGTTAATAAAAATACTACTGCAAGTTATTATGCTGGAGCACGAACTTTTTCTAATGAGCTAAGCTTTTCTATGAAAATGTTTGTCCAAGTTTTTCATACGTTGTTAAAGTGGCATTAGGTATTATAAGCATCTATTCATTTTTGTCGCTGTAGTCGGTTGTAGGAAAAGTATTAGAGTCGAAATTTCCCAAAATGTGGATTTCACTGATAAAATTGGCCAATGAGTAAAAAAGCATGTTTACCTTGTTGACGCAGTTAAATGGAGTATTTAATGAGCTAATAAAATTCGATGGTTGGTGATGTTAGTAAAAACGGAATATTTTGTCCTTTCGACTTTATACTTTTTGGGTGAACAAAAGCTGTTTTGTAGGTTTTACGAAACGCTCGTTATTTTTCCTATAAATATCACGACTTAGCTATTCAGAAATGGAGCTTTATAGGCAAAAAACATTTAGTAAAAATTTTAAGTAGGAAATAGGAAATGTGTACAAGTAGTAATAGTTCAAAAAACGCTTCCACCATGTCGTAAGCAATAAGTTCCTATATGCATTAATAATAACATTTTATAGTAAAGCACTACAGCGTGACAGTATCGTATTATGCATTTGTGTTTTTCGAAGTAGTCATGTTCTGTAAACTTTACTTTTCAGTACTGTGAAAAGCTGTGGGGTTGGTGGGTGGCTTTTCATTCTTTCATTCAGTTTGTTAGATCCGATTTTGATAATAAAAAAGTCTGATGATTTAATGTGTTGTCACAATGGCGAGGATTGAACAGAAATCAACTTTGATAATAAACCGGACCACATGCTGGTTGCGTGATGCCCCCAAATTGCATAAAATTGTGTTTTGTGGGAAGTGGGAGTATAGCGTTCTGCTACCAAAACACATACAGAAAACATTAAAAGTGCACGCAGTTCAAAACCTTATTCAGCACCAAGTATAGCGAAGAGACCGGAGCGATCACTGTGCAGTGTGCAGTGTCAGTACAGTGTACACAAACAGAACATATAAAACAGACAAAATGCCTGGTAAAAAGCAGAGGGGTGAAGCACTGTGTAGGTAGTTGAGTCGACTTAAGAACAGAAAAGGGAAAAAATCGGGGAGGGTTCCTACTGGACAATTGTCACAGACGGGCAACATATTTTGACAATTGTACTAATGGAGCCAAGCAGTGCGTTTATCGATCAGTTTTTTTTGGGTGGGTGGATGTACAAATAAGACAGTTGTAAGAAAAAATGGACAAAAGAAAACAGAAAGCCACATTTTCCGTTACGAGTACACCATATTATTACAGGAATGCTATTGTGCAACGTAGTATCCAGACAAGCATACAGTCATTTCTCTCCTTCTCGATCAGTACGAAAATATAATTGAACAAGCGACCAAACATCCATCCATTTTCAAGTGTGTAAAACTTCGTTTTTTTATACGGAGGTGGAGGAGTCGATAAACACTAACAGCAATGTGTAAAATTTATTAATGGAATTAATACTTAATGTTAAATCAGTAGTCGGTTTGATTTCCAAATGTAGGAAAGCTTCAAGAAGGGGGGAAAACTTAAAATTGCAGTTAATGAACATTAGTTCTTGCCTTAATGAATTACAAAAGGTGAGTCTTCATTAATGATGACCATGTAACTTGCTAGGATATGAATTTTATTACAATGCGACATGAATTTTTGATTTGCCACCTTTGCATTAATATCACTGCTCTCACCAGCAAAATGCAAAGTGCTAAATTACAAAGAGAAATGCTTAACATAGGTCGACTTCCATATTATGATGCTACGTTTTATCGATCAATGCAGCACCTCATAGTAGGAACACAACCAAGGGTAAAATGTTAACCAAATGTACAAGGATTTATGACCCTTTGTACAGATTCAAAAAATGAACCCTAAAGATCGGTTACCTTATGTACTTGGGACCCACCAACACCTTTGTAAAGAATTAGGGCTTTTAGAACACTTGTATACTTCTCCAACATTTCGAATATTGCTTTGCTGTAGATAAAGTTAATAAGAATGCTTCCAAACCCTCTTCCCATTATAACATTTTGTAAATGGTATGCGGTGATAATGGCAGCTAAAGTATAATAAACGATGACAATCAAGAAATATGGAACCTACATCGTCACCGTGTGAAAATACAATTTTACTAAAGGAAGCAACTCAACCGGGAAGTAACTTTGGTCATTATAATTTATGGTATTACGTTTTATGAAAACAAAGCCTTAGAAATATATAGAGCTAGCCACGTTAACAATATTAAAGATATATGCGCTAATAACTAGCCATATTTCATAAAATCGAGATGAGAGTTTTTGTGTAAGCTTTTTGGGTGTACTTAGCGAGCTTTCGTGAACTTGTTGGCCTCCAAACACTCACTTGGAAAACAATCCTAATGAAGAAACTTTCATTGTTATCGTTTCATGCAACTTGGCGCAAAGAAGTATTTCACTCCAACTACTCCAACCATGATGAAATTCTAGGACTGGTATACAGCGATAAGTCATTATAAGTTACTAAATACAAGAAATCTTAACAACTCTTGCCAAATACTTTGTGTGATAGGCCCGGATGGTGAATATAGATTGGTAATTGTAAATGTTCTGGCGTTAAGCTCAACGTTTTGTTAATATTTGGCGAGTGGCTGGCTACAGAAAAATTGTCTTGATGCGATCAAACTATAAGGTAGACATTATAACTGGAGAAAGCTGCTATGTTTAGTAAGGAAGACCTAATAGTAGCCAAATGTTTAACAAAGATAAAACAATTTTGACAAGCAGTGAACTGTTTTAACTGCTATTGTGATATTTCATTTAGAACTTCTGAAAATTATACACAACTCGGAAGTTGCGTTTAATAGATTGTATCAACTTACATGGTTGGGTAAAGCTAAGATAATTATTTTCAGATTTGGTTTTCTTAATTTCAGCATGCATCAGTGTAAGCGATATATTATGACTCATGACTCACCAACAAATATATACCTACTACAGGGGACGGATAATGGCAAGGTACCTGTCTGTGTGTATAGTCAAAAGTATGAAACAAAAAGGGCGTGTCATTTTCATTTTTGACAGGTTCTGTAATGCCAGTTTTTGAATGCAGTGGAAGTAATGATATTAAACTCTTGAATTGGTGACATGCCTATTTATATGTGAAAATGACTTTCAAATGACCTGACTGAATGATCTAAACGTTCCATTTTGTTAAATTACGACAGGAACAACGTCAACGACCGCCTCTGGTGTCCATTAAATTGCAACTTTGGGACATTATTACATTACTTACTTTTTTGGGTTGATTACAAAAATAATTTGAACTTGATTTGATTATCCATTAAATTTACAATTTCGGTTCGATATAAGTTATCTCCCTATAAAAAATTTAAAGATCAATTGAATACCAAAAATATGGAAGAAAGCATTGGTAGCTAATTGAAGAAACAAAACGTACTCCATATTATCCAAATAAGGTAACCGTTTTTCCTTCCAGGATATTCCGTATAGTATTCCATTTTTTCCGCTTTATCTCTCTACTCAACAAGCCTGACCAGAGCGGACGTGTCTAGTCAAGAAAATGATAGATGTCTTTTTTGCGTGTGACAGGTAAATTAGGTCACAACCATATTATTTTCGTCGTTGTTACTACCACTGAATGGATGCATGAGCCCATGAACTAAAGTGTCGTCTACACTGATTAAGGGTAGAACCAACGACAGTAATTTCCTATTTTATTTTCTCTGAGTCAACTTTTTTTGGTGTTCATATTTCAATCGAACTTGTGGTGATAAAAAGGGCAAGTCAAACATTAGTGTGTTTTCGTTTTATTTCTAGCATTTTTAGAGTAACCTTCTATATAACATAGCGTTACTACAAGTATAAGTTTAGCTAACATTTTTTATGACAAGGGATGTTGTATACACAACTCACGATTATTCAATTTATCAGAAGATATAAATATTCTGCAATTTCGCAATTTCGAATTAATTGAATTAATTACTTGCACCTAACCACAGAAATATAACATGCTGACTAGTTGAGAAAATCAAAGAATATTATCAAGGTGCATGCTTGTAATCGTGTCAAATTGAAACTCAAGGGGATAGGAAAGCTTTTAAATTTAAAAGTTTAAAAACTTGTCTCCACCATACAAAATAAAACCAACCAATTAAAAATTGGCTAACCAATCTTCAGTTCAAATTGTAATAATTTCAAGCAGATAAATAATTTAATGAATAGAAACTTAAGTATGGCGTGACGGGTTGCAAATGCGAATATGTACTAGCTGCAAAATCAGTCAAATCAAAATCAACCACGTTTGTGCATAAAAACAAATATCCATACTTCAATCATTTTCGTACTATACATATTGTATTGTAAGCTCGGTAGAAAGTGATATATTTCTAAATTATTGCTTTCAGATTCAGATAATAATATGCCTAATGAGAAGAGTAATGCATGGCTTTGCATTATGCTTATTAAAGACTTTAATCGGTATGAATAAAGCGTACAAATTTGATAGAAGGGGCAATGTGAGGCAAACTTGCATTTTATTACAAATATAAAAGTCGAATGAATAAGTACTAATCCTGACAGATGCGTCGTACTGGATTACTTAGCTTTGGTTTAAAAAAATAGTCTCACGAAAGCAAAAGGAAAACAACAACGTGATTTACTGCACCATGATTTCCCATAGTAGACTTGGCTTTATTCATGCTGTGCTTGAATAATGTGCGAGCTTCTTAAATCAAAATGATTTTATTCCTTGAAGCCTGGAAAAAATATTGTTCTACTTCTTTGTGCCCTTCTGTTTGATTGAGTGTCGGCAAGCTTTCAGTACTCAAGCAAATAGTCATACTTTTTTTCTATTCATGTTTGAAATTTTTACTCACCAAAATGAAAAGCTATACCTTTATTGTCAACGGTGAGCTTGCCTTTGTCATGTTTTATATTCACATTCACAATGAGCAAACAAATTTCAAATGTGTGAGCTGAGCTGAGCAACTAAAAACCAATGAACAGCAAACACAGCCTCTTGAAAGTTCAGTGAAATGATCATAAACAGCCATATGAAAGCACACACAGATGAGCATTTGTTGAAGTAGTATGTAGTTCAAGAGCAGTTAATATGCAGATCACGAGCTAGAGTGTAGATTAAAAGCTCGTAATGAATTGTCGCAGACTGTAAAGAATGAAGAAAGCTCAAAAAGGAGCATGTGATATGACTATAATATCAATGTATGCATACTTTGTCACTTACCATTCGTTTTATCATCATCAAAAGCTTTATGAAGAGTGAAAAGTACGCACTAACTTTTCAGGTAAGTATGGTACAAGTTCATGCTCTCTGCATACAGGAAGTTGTAACTCCAGGAACAACAGCACTCAGCAAAAAAAAACTGCTCATGGCTCAAGCTCAGCTCTAAAGGCTACACATACACACGTTATTTATTTGAATTGTGGATACGGATAATAGAGAAAACTTCAAAGAGCTGTCGGCCGACAGGGGCTTTGATCTTTGAAGCGTATCAACTAAGCACGAATGTGAAATGCGCCCATCGCGTGCCAAAATATCTATTCTAATCATAACAATAAATTTTATGTGTAAGCTTTGTGCTGTGGTGTGAGTACCGACCAATTTAGTGCGAGAGAAGCACTTTCTTTCTCCGAACAAAGCTATATCGTTTTTTCACTCTAGTGTGCTTATACTCTTTAGCAAATGTAAGAACTCATTCTTTTTAATTTGCTTTTGAGGTATTATGTCGCTTGTATATTTTAACACAAGCAAGCTATACAACAAACGCAAGCTTGTTTTGCCTACGCAAGACAAATCATACATCAACATATAAGCTATGAATCATCATCAGAGATTGAATGGCATTCTAAAAAGTTCTTTTGCGGTTTAATAAAAAATGCTGTTCGCTTTTTAAGGTGTTGTAGTTGTATTGACCCAAATCGCTAATTATGAGTACCTAAAAAATGACTATCCCCGATGAGTCATTTTTGATCTCTGGTATCGTTGTAAACTTTTCCACATGTGGAATATTATGCGTTCAGTTTTCATGATGTATTTGTATATGTTTTAGCTAGTAACTGCCGCCGCCTTTGTTTGCCAAGTAAGCGTAAGTTTCTCACAAAGTATTAAATGACAAACCGACTCTCACAAACCTTTAATGCATCATGTAAAGCAACATGGATGACAGAGACGAAAAAGACACATGAGACGAGCAGCAACTTCCTCTTTGATCTTTTCCGCTTGCAATTCAATTGGTCATAGTCTTCCAGATTTGCTGGGTATAAAAAATCTTTTATTCGTACAGTCAAGCGATAAAGAAAGAATAATATTAAAAGGAAGATGTGACTATTTTGTGTACTATTTGTAAATACACATATAATGATGAAACATGTCTCCTACTCCTGCTGCTGCCGTTGTTATCTTTGCAAGAGGTTTTTGTGATGAAATAGTTGGAACATTGTGGTATACATCTTCTTCACAAATTTACTTTTCGGCCGCCTTGATGATCCTTTTCGGCTTTTTCGCCTGTGAGCAAATGCCATTTGTGAATCTCTTTGGTGTAACTTAACTTCCTTCTTCCCCACTGAACCAACAGTTACGACAGAAGAATTCGACACAGTACCAGACAAATGGGATGAACGTAAAGATAAAATAGCCGTGTATGTAGCTACATGAGTAGTTTTTGTGTGCTTGAAAGAATACAAAACCGTATTTACTCTGCTTCAGTTCAGTCACAAAGTTATAAAGGTTTTCTACTACAGACTTCTAGTAATATGCATAGGTATATATCTAACACAATATGTCCATGTCTTTTCGGTTTTTTTTCCGATTCAGTCTATTCTCAGATTTTTCACGACATGGCTCTGTATCGAACTTGAAAATCGTCAGCTATGATGATGACATTGTCGGCTGTTTGTTAGTGTATAAGAATTGAAAGGCAGCGAAAACAAAATGAGCCGACCCTCGTCTGTCATCAGCGTTTTGCAACTGTGAAGCAGTTGTGCTTCATTTCAATTTTTTGTGATTATTGTGTGAACTCTTGCACCACACTGTTCTTCCACCAAATTATTTCAAAAATTTACACATCTCACACAGTTGTTGCAAAATGAAAGGTACAGCAGCAGTACGGAAAANATTTATCATGGTTCAAAGCAATTTAACTAATGTGACATTGTTAGCTGTTAACTGTCACCAATCAAGTGTGAGGATCAATTAATCTCGGTCTATTTATAACTCAACTAACCTAGTATTGCTTCATCTCCAGCAAACTTTTTTTGTTATAGAATCGTTAAACTCACAAAGACAAGCTTAAAGTTTAACAGCAGAATGTTATGGGGTAAATTTCCATAAGCAATGATTATTATTGCCTGTTTCACAATCCCCCAAAAGCTGAACTTTGAATCAAGTTCATAACTTAGTGCTTATAAAGACGAGGTTTGCATGGATTGATGCTGTATAGCTTGTTACTAATTTTTTGCTTAAGCCCACTACTAAACTAAATTCGCGGATAAATTATATAAGCTCCGTACAGTTAATAAAAAGCTATTGCTTACATTTTATCAGGTATAAGAGTTATTAAAAAGAACTTACGTTTCCCTCAAGCTTCGAGTATTTTCGAAGCCTGAGTCGACGACCGAAAATTGATATGGACCGAATTTTGGATAATGGTTGAAAACTTGTATTTCGAAAAGCCGGCGACGATTTCAAATTTGACGTTTTGACTGCTGATTTATCAAATTTCCAGTACAATAATGATATTATGATTTCTCCACCAGTCCCAATCCCAAAGATAGGGCTTTAAAAGACACTGCACAGTGCTAAAGAGAATGCCAGGGAAAGGAAATACTATACCAGCAGTGAGTGAGAGAGAAAATGGAAAGGAGAAAAGTGCGAAGCTTGGTGCTGTTCCCAGGAAAACTGCAAGCAAACTGCCGAGGAGGATCTTTGGAACATCAGCTTTTACCCTGTAAAATCTGTTGAGTGAAGCAGCTCTAGTTCAGGACAGGAAAGAGCTATCCTCTTGTCTTCAACTAACTAGTTTGGGACAGATAACGCACACGCTCTTTCATCACCCGTTAGGCCAGAAGATCATACCAGCCTAGCATGGAATAGTGACGCATTCACATGCCCGTTGGTTTTGTGAAAACCCTCATTTATTTTTGCACATCTAAATTAAATCAACCAATTAAAGCACTTACTGTTGAACATTATTATTATTCGTCGTTATTTGGGTTTTAAAAGAATAAAATGATCACTACTATTTGGCCATTGTGAAGCCCCTTTCGTTGTTGTTTGTAGTGGTACACGTTGTTGAACAATATTGACTAAACAATTTGATGTGTTTAGATAAATGGATGACTTACACATTTTCAAATGAAAATATGCCACAGCCCATGATGTTTATAGCATAGTTTTGGTATGACATGCATATTATATTACTTTTTTTTCTACTGTAATATTGGCACAGCATATCTTATCATTTAATAGGTACATATATCTATGTATATGTATGTATTTGAGCCATCATAATCATAACACTACCCTTACTTTCTCTACACATACATGTTATTACATTTTATCGTTGTGAAGTGGCAAAAGGACTTTCATCGGCACTGCTGGTTTGATCTAAATCAAAAACTTCAAAAGATTCACAATTTCTTTGTACAACTTAATGCTTATGCATGCACACAAACACACAGAAAGACCAAAAGAGTGCTTTCATATCTTGTCTATGAAGTGCTTCAAAACAGCTCAAAGAGCGAGCGAAAGCACTTGACTCCTCTTTGATTTAAAGAGAAAATAAAATATGAAATAATATGTAAGTGCACAGCAGCCAGTTCTTCTCTCTGTAACGATAAGCGATCTACTGTAAAAGAACGAGTTTGTAAAAAAAAATTTGTACAAAGTATACTTGTACACAAACCTTTCACCAGACAAAACGGCGAATTGAAATGTTTACCATTAATATTAAGAATTAAAAACAACGCGTGCAGTTGAACTAACGAAATTTTATTTGGTTTTTTGGTTTCCATCCAGTTATTCGAATATACTAAAGCCGACAATTTGAAAGAGGATTATATACGTGAAAGGAAATATATAGAGAACTGTTTTGGAGTGGTGCATGTAATAGTGTGACTGTGCATGCGTTAAAAATTAAAAATGTTCGGAGAAATTTAATTTGTATAAAGGACAGTTTATATGAAAGTGTCGCACTTGAAAAAATGCCCATATTTGCCACATCAAAAGAAACTGTACCAAGAAGAAGCTGTTTTGATTGCACATAACTTGACAAATGCTATGCCGCATCGTGTTCATAAAAACAGAAATAATTTATGGTAGACTTTCACTCGCAGTCAATGCAAAAAAATTTGTTATCTTGGTTGTGTTCAGTATTCACAAAAGTATAATAAGTAGCGTCAACCATTGACTCAATGACTATTCAATCGACAATTATACCGCTTTGAAGAAATTCTCACATCATCATAAAGTAGGAATATCAAAGCACATATAAAATCCTGGCAAGTTGAGCTCTGCAAATATGATGAGAGGACGTCTTGTAGTATTGCGTAAGTAGTTTCAAAGAACATTACATTTCACTGGTTAAATAGTTTTGATGTTAATGGGCTATGCATGCTGACACAGCCGGGAGTTGAAAGAGAGAAAGAAGTGAGGTCGGCAACTACTTTGAAAACTGAAAATTCGTTTATTCCCTCATATTCCATGCATACGAGAGGGAAATCCACTGAGCGTGGAATACACTCTTATATCAGCAATGAGTTCGTCTTTCGCATGCATACATGGGCAAATGTGTATGTTTGCATGATAACAGGAAATGAGTATTTTGTTATTTGCTAGTTGCTCGAGTACTCCAACTAAAAACTAAACATCTCATCAACTTCTTCATCTATTTATATTCTGTACAGAACAGTACACAGGGGCACCCACATCACGTTTTCCCATCCGAAAATTGAAACCGATTCAAATGTGTTTAGTAGTTTTATACATATATAGTACTTAATGTACCCTTCTATCACAGGACATAAAAGAAAAGTGTTGTTGCTAATATTAAGACTTATTATAAAGCCAATGTTGTTATGTGTGTGCACATCTAATAGTACTTGCACAACATAACTCTTGGGAGAATGAATGAATGTCGACAAGTAAAGGGTTGTGTGTGAAGATTATTTTTTTGCACCCAGGATCAAAAGCGGCACTCCAATGCAAATTGATCTTGCGTTAAATAGCCTTGCTCTTTGTGCCGAACACTTTCAATCAACCGTCATTGGAATTGGAAAGAGGAGCTGGAAAGGGAGAGAGAGAGAGAAGATGATCAAATGGATCATCATCATGTGTGCTCATCTCTTTTCTTTTTTAACCTTCTCCTCTCATCATCACCATCTCACATATATATACTACAACAGTTTAAAGAGAAACTTGCCGATCGCGTATTAAGTACAGAAGAACACGCATGTACTATTTTGTTGGCTTGCTTTATATTCGTGTGAATAAATGAACATATGTATTAAAAGACGGAAGCATTATAGAATATACATAATGTTGAGCTGATAGGTACTTCACCACCACCACACCACGCTGTTGTTGATCATCATCATCATTATTATTATGCGTGTGGAGAGGCAATTTTCACTCTATTTTAGCCGCTTATAAAAAGTAAGTGTATAGTGTATTTCATTTTATGTTCGCTTCATTCAAAGTATTCAATCGTTCTTTCATGCATACTTTTCTTTCTGTTTCGGTTCTCTGGTTATCTCATCACTTCACTTCTTCCGGCGACATTGGAAGCATCAAAGGAAAGTATGAAAAGGAAAAAATGTACAAATATTGTACTTAAAAGCTAGAAAAGCAATATTACGAATAATGTTTTACAAACTGCATAGGTACATGTTCCTGCATACAAGGTGTGTGTGCGTGTATCCATGCACAAGAGTTTTTAGTTTCATGGTGTTGTATTAATTCGCAATTTTCTGACTTTTTACACAAAATATTTCATTTTTATTGCCTCGTTTATGTCAAACTTTATTGTATCTCTTTGTACTTTCCGAGTACTTTTTATGTATGTACAAGATATATTAGAGTGTGTATTCACAAATAAATTATAAATATAGCTAATGACGTACGTTTTAATGTCAATGTGGGTATTTAGCATTTATTGTCAAAAACAGACAGAATGCTTCAAATATTGTATGAATGGTAGCAGAACAACTGGTATAGTGGTAAAATTAATGATGCATGGAAATACAGAGTTATTGACGCAAACTAAAATTTAATGTCATTTTAACCGTCAGTATATATTTGAAAAAGAGCATAATTTCAATATTATGCTGAGTTGTAAAAGTATCATGGTTCAAGCATTTTATTACAAACATGAGAAACGTATTTGACATTGTAGATCAACACTACACTTCAAAAGAATGCAGCTTTATACTATATTTTTCCTTATTTTTTTGTCCTCACGTCTCCCCTCTTTTCATTTACGCTTCATATTGAAAAAACCCAAAGAGACCAGCGACTGCTTAGGAGAACCTGCGACTACGATTCCCTATGCATACCTATATTTTATTTTTAATTATTAAGAAGTTTAGACGAAAAAATCTCTGCTCTTCTAGTTCATCAAATTCCTAGAGGTATTTAAACAGTTGACAGTGGATATAAGATATACTTGATCTGACTGAACAAGTGTAAGTTTATTCTGCCACCCAGAATTCGTTAATAAAAATCGACTTAATGAAACCAGTGGAAAAGATGAACTCGTGTAAATGAGTGTGTCAAAATAAAATGCAAACAATGAGGCTGTGAATATTGTTATCCGGTATTGTACCTCGTTATACAGCCTCATCAACTACTCTGCATAAATCCACTACTTTTTTTGTTTAAGCGAGCTCTTGAAAAAGGTTGAGTTAAGATTATGCAAAGATTTTTTGTTGTTGATGAGCTAGATATTTGAGAAGTCTCGGAGGAGTAACGTTGAAAAAATAAAAGTGTATCTGTTAAGCAATGTGGAACCGAAAAAAAGTGTGAAAGCGAGAAATATCTGAGCTATCAGACTTTTAAATTAGATCTCGAAAGAATAAAACAACAGATTTGAGTAGGGTAGGGA
>JAHZMZ010002952.1:0-25747 GCA_027743805.1 Lepidocyrtoides sp. E14 | reverse complement strand
TGAAGTATACTACGACTCCTGTCGTATTCCTTTTAGTACTACAATTCAAGGGCTATAAATCATCATGAAACATGTCCTATCTCATTTGATTTTAATCTGATCTAACCCCAAAAACATACGACAACCTGTCATAAAAGCATTTTTATGCTTGCGTATCGCTACAAAGTAATAATCAAGGTTATTTACCTATGAACTTTGACCATAAAATTGCCACATGTCGTTCATAGATGCGTGTAGGTACTTAAATTGTTATCATCTTCAACCTACAACATTTATGTCATTGTCACAGAATATTTTCATTATGTCCATCACATAATCATCATCATCATGAATAATAAGGCTTGCCGCTACTAGTGAAAGCTTCATTTCTCATAAAGGAAGAAACCTTATTGCCCGCAGCGCCGATTAAAACTTAATAAAACATAACATGGTGAAAATTTGCATATGTTGCATAAGAACGACTAGGGTAAAAGCTGTTTTACTACCATGCAGCCTTCCTTAACAACTATTCCACTAGGCTTTAAAGAAAGAAAGAAAGAAAGATGAAGAAGAAAGGTTGCGACATTTTGCAAATTGCATGAAAATTTAAGCCTGTGAGTGAGCCCAAAATGATATGCATTTATTCATTTACGTTAACATTGCATTGGCAGCAAATCCTCTGTTTCATTTGCCTGTAATATTGTGTGAATGAATAAAGTGGGTGATGGTATATGACTTGGCAGCTAAAATACGAACCCTCCTTCTTCTTGCTAAACTATTGAATGCAAATGGAACAAAACAGGCTTGCAGTCAAGTTAACTCATCATCATCACCCCCATCAAATGAGCAACAGCCATGCTGCTGGTAGCTGGTAGAAGCAGAGAATGAAAATTTTCTATTTACTCGACAGTAAAGGCAAACAGGATAAAGACTCAAATTGATAGCTTTTCATATTATTATATAGTCATGTAGTTTTTAGTATTTTATAAGCAATTTGCAAACTAAACAACTGACTTTCCAGTTTCCATTAGCCGCTCTTTTAGTACATGCCTGTTTGTCAGTCAGACTAACTGCCTATTTAATAGCGGCAGTAGACAGAGTGCATTTCTTTCCTATTTTCTTTTTTTTCGTGTCAACACATAAAAACTTTCTGCTATTTTCTCCATCCTCCAACAAAAAAGAAGTGATCCGATTTTCACGACGAATAGTGAAACAGAAAAGAAGAATTTAGAGAAATAACACACTCACAAGCACATACACACACGCGCCCGTCTACTTTCATTATATTTTCCACAAGTTGAGATTGGTTTGGTTGATGATGAATGAAGTGAGGAGAGCCAGCTCATGTCTACCAGCTCTCTCAACTTTCAACTGAAAATATAAGTACCAAAGTAATATAAAGTAAAGTAAAAGGAAACGCATTGATAAAGACTTTTTCCTGTTTCTTCTTTTCTCTCTTCCTCTCATAATGTCGTACGTATCGTGTTGCCCTATTTGATCATCGTCATCATCATCTTCATTACCTAAAAAAAAGTTGACTGTTTTTGTGCAAGCTTTTCTGTCTGGTTTGAGGATAACTCAAGTAGGTAAGTAGTACGTTGTTGTTCGTACGTACGTAAGCAATAAACATGGCTACACAATCGGAAGAGAACAGAAGAATGAATAGAATAAGGCTCTCTCATCGAATCGCTTCTCCCTCGATTACTTTTCAAAGCTTGCTGGATTACTTGCCACTAAAAATCTGCCGTCATCATGCTGCTACTATAGCTTGGTGGAAGGAGAAGATGAAGAAAAGCAGAAAGGAGAGATTCGTGGTGTGTGGCGCTCTACATACTTCTCCTGCTGTTTTTTTCTCTCCTCCTTTTGACTTGCTTTTGGCAAATTCTGCTACTTCGGCTACAGCTTTTAGCAGAGAGAAAATGTTGCGTAAAGACAGTAACATGGTTTTACATATAATCATAATAACGCATACACTCAAACACGTACACACACACACAGAAGACGACATTCCATTCGAACCCAACTTTTCCTCCACGGAATCCGGTGGTGAAGGTTTCTGCTTGTTTTCATGGTGTAGTCGTAACTTACCTTCCAACAAAACAGGCGTAATATGACCACCAGTACAACCAAGTGATGCTGTTACTTACTTCACTCGCTCAGTCAGTCATTCAGATACATTTGGTGGCTGAAATAGAAAATCTGCGCAAGGGAAAAAGCTGATCAGCAGGGGCAGCACTAGCACTAAAACCCGGGTAACATCTCATGCTTTCTTTTTTACCTATCTCTATTTACAGCGGGACTTGAAAGCAGCAGCAGCTTCACCGAATTCTTCGGCTAAAGTTGAAGCTTGATCTAGCTGAAACGTTGTTGGAAGTAGCTTGCGCTGGAAGCAACTACATTTTTTCAACACTACTCTCAACATATCTCTCCAGTTGCTTGTTAAAAACTGGAGCAAAAGAAAAATTACATTTTCTTTACACTTTCATTCAAACACTTGTTTAAAGAACAGCTTCTATATCTACCTACCTATCTTTGTTTGACTTTTTTGCTGAAAACTCAATGTCTAGTCTTTTCTAGGAAGCAAAGAAGTAATGTTCAGGTGCTGGTCGTGATGATGGTTGGAACAAGGTAGACAATGGTTTTATATAACCATAATCGTAATCACCACCATCGTTGTTGCGTCAAGAAAATGCGGAACAAAAACTAAAGTTTGTTGTACTCTGATTTTTTTTCTACTTTTATCCATTTGGAGAAGCAGAAAATTGTGAGCTGTTAAGAAAGTAAAACAATGTAAAAAAATATAAACAGTTTCCCTTCATCGTTCTCATTCAGTCAGCTTAAGACACACTGTTTTTTTTCTTTCGAATTCCCACTTGGAACAGTACAGTGCAGTGATATATTTATGTAAACACTGTTAGTGTCCGTGAGTGAAACAGTTTTGCTTGCAAGCGGAATTCCCAGAATACCCACTTAACTAACAATTTAACTCTGAAAGCTTCGTTTGAAACTTTTCTTCCTTAGCTTGCTCTTTTCTCTTTGCCGGAGGGGAACATATTTTGACGTGAAAATCGACACAAAAGTGTTGTCGAAGATAACTTTGTTGTTTTTGCATGGTATGCAAAGTAGGTAAAATTTATGTGCTCTTTTCCAGAGGCTTTAAAATACCTCTCTTTCTATTAACATTCCTACCCTAACTTTGTCTGATATTTTATTTTTTCTCGGGGAGACAGAGAACTCAGAATTAAATTGAATTTCCTCTCAGCGGAAACAACGATATTATTCCTATCGACGATGACAATGTGATGATGTGCTACTTACAATAGACACTTTGTTGGCCTTTTTCTCGAGTGGATTTGGATTTTTTCATATGGTTCCAGGTGCTAACTAGTCTATAGATACAGCTACAAAGTAGAATGGTAAACAAAGTTACTGCAAATTAACTTTACACTACATGCTGCCTGAGAAAATATAACAGTAATAATAGTACCTTCTGTGTGGGTGCAAGAATAGAAATTTATTCTGGCATTTTAAGCAGGATTGTCTTACGGCGACGAATGAAGGTTCTGTATATTTTTTAAACAATTTGAAGAAAAAAAAGAAAGTGTGTCAGCATTTTCGTGTACCTACTTTTTCGCAGAAAATTTCAAACCTTTTCTGTCATTATTAGCATTGCTTACGTCCTTACTGTTCTGAATAATAGGAATAAGATGTAAATTTTGTAAATTTGCTCAAGCAAATTACTACAACTCCATCATCACCCCTGCTGTTAATGTGGAAAAAGGAGTGAATTTTTTTTCACTACGTATTGGAATACAGACAGAATAGAAAAGTGTGTTGACAGCAGCAGCTTTATCGCCTTTTTTCTTCCATCTTCTTCCACCACCTAACAGCATAACATGTCAACAGCAAAAAAACATAGTGACTTGTTTAAATTCACATGAAAATTTGTTTTATACTTGAGTTGACGTGATGTGTGTAAGTTTGCAACACGTATGAAAAATAATAATATTGAATACACCAGATAAACTTTCCTTCCGATTTCATATTTATGTCACGCTCACGCTGCAATGTGCACATACGACATTTTAATATTAAAGTTGTGATAGTAAAATAAAAAAGTTAGAAAATATCAAACATTTTGATACTATTGCATAAGAAACTTTGCATCTCTGCAATCAAAGCAAATCCATGTATCTATTTCTGCTTTTATAAATTAAGCAAACATGATATTGTGAAATCTATGATCTTCGGCAGTGCAAAAATATTAACTTTGAAAACTTGTCTTTGCGTTGACGTAAGTTCACAAAGGAATCAATTTAATATTTCATAGTAATGAAAACCAAAATTTTATGCAGTCAACTGGAAATCTATAAACCGCATTGAAATACACATGCACCGACACACCACCACGAACAAACTAAATATACACATGAAACTTTCTAATACCCAGTTGAAATCGGCTTTCTTCCACCAGCCATTCATATCGTCATTGTCATCATTCTCGCACGCTCATCTTCGTTTTTATGATTTTCTTCATCGTCTTCGTGCGAACTGAATAATGCTATCGATGATGGAAGAGATTTACGTTACTTTGCATGCCTATATACAAGAAGCAATGTGCTGTAATGGTACGTACACACGCATACATATTATGCACTCTTTTCTAAAATTGCATGAGTAAGTAAGTAACTGGCATATATAAGTCTACTACTGATGTACTACTACTGCCACTTATCTTTGCAGCAGCGGAAGAATGCTCATTTCGATTGTGCGACTATACATAGTTCTCGCAAAACTTTCGCTACTCCTTCTAGAGTTGCCTACGTCTTCTTTTGTGTGTCATGTCACATGAAAATCTCTTACTCTTTTCTATAATACGCCATTATGCCACTTTCAGAGTGTCATCATAAGTTGTTTGACTAGCATCCTTCTCGCACTACCACCACTACTTACTATTTTTTATAGTGATATCATAGTGTAATACGGTTAGAAGAACGTTTGAAGCGTAAGTGAAAGATACTATGAACGAGTGATAGGAAGGGATATAAAATAATTCAATCCCTTCAATTCCATGTGTGTGGAACAAGTTGGGTTGTAGTAAAATACTTATTTCCATTACAACTCTTCTTCTTCTTCTTCTACTGCTGTTGCTCTGCTCCTGCTTCTATACCGCTACCGCTGTCAGTGTAAAAACAACCAATTGTTAGAGTGATTCATTTCATATTACTGTAGCGGACAGGAGACCGGATTCAGAAAAAGATTACAAGTATAAATACCTTATTCGTGGCTACTTTACTTCCCATCGTACAACAAAGTATGACTTTGTCATGTTCGCTACTGGTAGAAACTAGTTGTGTTGTGGATTCAAGAAAGTAGCAGGAGAAGAAGGAAACTTTTAATGATTATCGTTTTGTATGATGATGCTACGGTTTCTGACACAGTATTAGTGAAAAGGTCAAAGACCAGTAGAGATCGGCTCCTTTTATCGTGGCCTTCAACCAATCAAACAAATAAAACTGTTAAAGACAGGACGTTTATCATTATCATCGTCATCAATATCACTTTCTGCCTCGTGTCATCTCAGCAGACAGACAAACATGATATAATGTGACATTTATTCTGCGATTGAAAAGATTCGAGGAATTAGCGCATCATATTTTTCAAGTATGATGACACTTACTTCAACAAGCATACTTTCTCTTTTGTGTAACTGAATAAAGTTGAATGAACATGCCTACGTTTTGATGATGATATAATACATCCTCCACCTCACAATTCTCTGAAAAGTTTGCTTCGCTAAGAACTGTCGCGAAGCGTAAGTAAATTAAGAACACCACCGAGAAAAGCTACCTATTGACTGCTTTTGAAGCGTTGTGTTTTCTCTAGTGACTCAGTATTTTCACCAGAGAATTCTATAAACTGGCTGATGTTCCAATATTGCACAGATATACAGTCTCGGTGAAATTAAACCACAATGTAATCATCATCGTCAACAAACTAACCATCCACATACTTTTCTTACTCAGCAGCAAATGTACGCCAAACAAGAAGTGAAAGTCTCAAGAGTAGGTTTATTTTACCGCTTCCAATGGAATATGTGCTTATTTGTGTCAGTGCGTTAATATGAACTTGTTCCATATATGTAAATGACGAAGCGGCTTCAGTTTATTGCTATTCAGCACACGAAGACGCACCGTCACTTGAACATAAGATCAAATAACGTGAACAACGGACCACAAAAAAATAAAAATAATTTCTTTACTTGTACATACTTGCATACATTTGGAGTTTGAAATGAACCAGCAGAAGCAAAAAGCTTATATAGCATACTTTAAAACATATAAATATATATTGCCTTTTGTGTCATGTCATGTAATGCTCACTTTACACGATCATGTTCAAGGCTTCTTTATGCTGCTTTCCCCGTAAATAAACTTATTGAGTTAGTCAGTACCTTTTTAAAATGCACTAGGGCTTACTAACCAAAAAGCAAATTAAATGCAAAGCAACAACAGCGACATGAAGAGAAGCAGCTATTAAAGTGTTGTTGCCGTTGTCGTTGCTGCTTATGCCATCACCACCACCACCACCATCCATCCATCCGCTACCCGTATTTACTTGTGCAAGTGCGAGAACAAATGATGTTGGTAGCTTTGTTGGAAAACAACAAACCATTTTCCTTCTCACGTGGATACCGACTAGGTACTTGTGATCCTTCCTAGAATTACATACTGCGCGTCATTGCCATTATTATTATCATCTTGCCGCCGCTGCTGCTGCCGCCGCCATGAAATGGGTAAGCAAAGTAAAGGTTTTATCATCAAACAACTGTGTACTACTTTGTGGAAGCTGCTGTTGCAGTTATGCATGTACGTATTTTATTATATAGGAAAACTTACAAAAGAGAATAATGGTCCGACCAACGAGTGAGCGAGCCAACCATTTCATTGTTATTGACATTACTTCTATTTCCTCTTCCAAATCGTTCCACTTCTATTCTCTTTGTCTATTGAAACTCTATACTTATTGTCTTGTATGCAAGGTTATGTAAGTAAGTTGTGGTGGTATGTAGTAGGGTAGGACATAATTAAAATAAAGCATTCAAATATGTCTGGTAGGTACTCAAATACTTAAAACAATTAATTTATATTTTACTTAAATGGCTTCACCAACAAGTCAAGCTAAAGTGTTCAATAAAATTGTGTAATGATAACGTTTGATGGTATGCATGCATGTCTGGCCGTCATGTCTGCTTACTTTCAGTTTTCGCTATTCCTTATAAATTAATGGTAAACAGAATCACTTTTGTTTTATTCTGTCTTTATCTCTTCTTCTCTGTGCTGAAGTTTCCTATTTCTTTCTGAAGTCCAAATGCTTTATTGTTACATTTTTTTTCTTGGGAAAAGCGTCGAGTTGAGGAGAGGAGACTGAGAAAAAAGATTGAAAAATAAATAGAAAGACTTTCCTACTTCTTCTGTGATATTCCGCAAGACTAGAACAGAACAAAAAATGGTTTCATCTCTGATCTCTATAACAAGTTTGAGGAATAGTTCAAGTAAGACTATTACTACTATGCATAGTCAAGGTATGAAACTAATGCATTATACGTTCTCCTTCTTTCTTCACAAGAAAAAAAAATGTGTAAAATAAGAGAAAGAGGTTCCAATTCCAAGAATAAGATAAAAAGAATCGTTGGAAAAAAAGGAAGCTGGAGAAGGCTCCCTTGCCATATTATATTGCTTATTCACTTGCTCCCCATTTGCTACTTACACTCTTCCAACAAACACATATACATACCTATAAATGATCATGATCACTATCAGTGGAGAAAAAGGAAGACGCACATAAATATTATACGTTTTCCCCTTGTTTTCAATATACTCACATATATCAAGCAAAAGTGGGTTAAATAGTTGGAAAGTATAGAAAAAAAGAATTAGGCTTGCAGTATGTATATTTATTGCGTACGTGTTCTACTAGGCTGCTAAAACTGTGAATCGTATCATGCAAACGGCGGATGAAGAACCTCAGCTGAAGTTTTTTGTTAAAGTTGGAAGAGAACGTCTGTTCTTGATTTTTGATGGTTTGTTGCGTTCTTGGCAGCATTTTCAGACTGAACAAAGTCAAAGCTAACTGCATATGAGTGAAAGCATTACATGCTGCGTAAATGATCTCAAAAGTTACTACTCTGCTGGGTACCATACTTCAGCTATTTATTTTTATTTGAATGGTTTTTTTCTTCTCATTTTGTCAAAAAGGGTGCCTCTGTAGAGGATAGGAGACGTTGTAGCCCAAATTTAAAAATGAAAAGCCGAGGTGTCGTGAAAATTTAGGCTAAACACGTTCAGTTAGTTGAAAGAAAGCTTGACTAACTTTAGTTTCAATTAGTAAAAGATATCGTACGAACTTGGCTTACAGTGTGAAACCATTTTCACAGAACTGTAAAACCTACTAAAGAACCATCCTAAACAGATCATCTATGTTAACGAGTACACTTTGAATTTATATCTTGATTTTTAATGGTACATTAATCTCACATTATACAAAAGACGTTAAGGAGAACACAAACAGGAAGTATAAAAACGAGAAAAAACGCATCAATTTTTATCACACATACTTTGTAGTTTGTTACCCTTATGGCTTGACACCAACTTTTTCATCCATAAAGTGTGTTTCCAAACACATACTGTAACTATTCAATTTCATATTATACAAAAGTGCAAAAATAAAGACAGTTTTCTCTGAACGGATAAAAATAGAGACGGCAGCCATTTTATTTAAGAAAACGATCAACTTCATTCCGACATTTCCTAGTGACATCTCACCCGTGAAAATTCGCAGCTGCTTGCTTATTGATGCTAACCGTAATCTTTTATTTACATCACTGTCCATCGCACTTGTCGCATTATTTGTTTCACGTTCTTCCATTAAAGCACGAAATATTAATAATAGCTATATGTAGTGCAATAACGGAACCAGTTAGGTACCTATCCAGTAATTTGGGCTCTTGCATGTCTTACGTCATATTACTGTTTAGTGAATCGTGAGTGTATTAAACTAGGTAGGTATAACAACAGATATTTTTCTTGCCACTAAAAGGAGGATTTTCTTTTCATTGCTTTTACATTAGCCATGAATGATTTTCATTGTTTTCATCGTCGTCACGGTGGAGATCACGAAGGAGAAAGTGACGACAGTCACGCATTTTTGCAGTCAGGATAAGCATTGAGACTTTCTGATATAAAGAGTACATATAAACTGCTCCACAGACGGTTGTCTACCACCATATCTAACCGTTTCCATCTTGCTTCACATCTCGCATCCTTCCTGTCTCCATTCTGTCATTTCCCCCTGGATCTAGTACTACTGATGCAAGGATGAAAAAAAAGGTGACACGAACACGACACATGCACAACTGAACACATCTTCATGTTCTCTTTTGTAGTCTACCTGCTTACTCCCGCTTCCAATTTTCCGTTGATTCTAAAATATTAAGAATACATGCATTTCGATCATGTTCATCCAACTCGTAGTCGAAATCCCAATTCCCATAATCTAGCAAGCAGCGGTAAAGAAATTGCAATTATCGTAAAAACACTTTTTATAAGATAATCACAATAAAAAGTGGAAATCCTTAAGTCATTCTCTCAGTTAATATTCTGCTGCTGTCACATGGACTCTATACGCTATTAGGTTGTTCTTGCCACTGCCATACCATATATTATTTGCAAAAGAGAACAAAAATAAATAATAGCAATAATATGTTGATGACGAGATGGAAGTTTTGGAGAAAGAAGAAGAAGAATTGCAGCAGAGAAGAGAAAGTTGAAAAGCATTTTATTTATTATATGACATTTATTCCTCAGCAAATTTCTTCTTGTTAAAACGGCGGTCACTCAAGTACATTATTATATTGCTACTAAAGTAGAAACAAGGAAAAGAGAGAAAATGGAAGGAAAAAACTTCCCACAACTTTCTACTTTACCTATTTACTTTGTTATTTAAGAAGTAGAATAAGTACGTAAAGAAGGGTTATTGTTCCAATAAATGTAGTTATTTTCTTTGAGAGGAACCAACTAGAAAACTTATTTTTGTTCTCTTTCTTCTTCGTCGTTTTTTGTCATATTCAAGAAATATATGCAGTATGTGACACATACTATGTATATTAAAATTATTATTATTATGACGGCAGTCTTCCAGTTTATTGGGAAGATGGAAAAAGTTTACCTAAAAGTTACACTTTAGTTGTTTGCTGCACATCTCAGCCAGTAGGATGAGTGCCTTGTCAAGCACAAAATAGTTTATAATGTTCACTCTGAATCCTCTACTGGAGGATATACACAAGTAAGTCTAGTTAAGCCAATAAAAGAGTGTAAAAATTTCGAGGAAAAGCACAAACTAAACAGTAGACTGTACATTGTTGCATGTATGGCTTAAGTTTTCTGTACATGAGCTTGCCAAAATCTCGGACATTTTGGACTAAAAAAACAGATAAGATATATACCAAATTGGTAGCATAATACTGAAATAAATAGCATCAAAAACAAATGTAAAAAAGAAAATAAACCAAGTCTAAATGGAAGGATCGGAAGTAACCATATTATTTGGTACGGAAGGATTACAGTTCAAGAAAAGAAGTAAAGGACTTTATTTTTTTTAAAGTTGTATATGATTATGTAGCTGACTGGTCTAGCCTGCCAAATTGTTGCCAGCTTAAACATGGTTTAAAAAACTTGGGTGGCTGTAGCAGCCCACATGAGTTATTATTATTTTTGGCTACTGATGCATACTCTCTAACAGAGACAACCAACCAAGAAAGAGGCTGATTTTTTTGGACCCAAAAAATAGCTGTTGCAGTAGCCCCATTGCAAACGTTATAGAGGAGTAGGTATACCTATGTGGCTTGCCCAGTTTGCTCTGTATTTACATGAAATTTACTTTGCAAGCATGAAATAACTTTACGAGACCGTATGATGATTGTGGTTGGCAGTATTTTTGGTTTTCTGGAAAGCAGAAAGTACTTATAGCTTTATATGGAAAATCTTCTTTTCAGTGTAATTTATCCTCTTGAAAGAGGGGAAGTCATAATCTTCTTTGCTTCTAGCAAATAAATTTTCACAAAAAAAAGAGTTACGATATTTCAAATTCTTGAAAGTTTGGTTTTCTCTGATTATTTAGCAGAAGAGGAGAACAGATGAAACGGTATAAAAATCAACAAATAAAACGTTGCGGCTTTTGTTTGTTGATGTTTGGGGATTCACATGCACACATGAAATCCGCCTGACTGACAGCATAGCTTCAACGGATGTGGCAATTGAAACAAAGCACAGAAAAAAAGTAACTTATGGGAATTGATACGCAGAGGGAAGCAAAAGAAAACCTTTACTTGAAACAGGCTGATTCACCATCAAAATAAAGTATGGTGTAAATCCAGAAAATCTAACAATATATACCTACTATTCTGAACATCTTTTTGTGCTTACTGCCTGCAGAATAATACTAATTTATTAGAAAAGCAGGCATGCAGTTATATTCATGGAAAGGGAACAAAGTAAGTATAGGATTAAAAATCAAAACTGAACCAATTCTGTTTCTGCGATGCAAAATCTGTAGTAATACCTTACTTTTAGAGTAGACTAATAACCTATACTACGGACGTGAGTGGATGCCTTGTTGGTAGCGAATTTAGAAAGGAAAAGCTTTTGACAGGCTTTGCAGATGCAATTTCTAAAATAAATTGATGCTACTTACTTACTTCTCGTTTGGATATTAGAAATTTTCCTATTTTACGTTGAAGATGAAGTTGATGAGAATGGAAAAAACTCGGCAAACCGTAATTTAGATGGCTCTTCAGATTTAGGAAAAGTTAAATCACCTGTACTATGGTTGATGTATAGAAAATTTGTTGGTAATCTCGAGCAACAGCGGATTTTGACGTTCGCGAACCATAAATGATGCAATGATGTTTCTTTGGGCCTCTAAGGACTTTAACTGGTCATTAAGTCCTATATTTCGTGCTAAATTTGGTGTAGATACCACTTGTGGTTCAGGAGTTTTTGCCAATTTTTCGGGACCTGAATCAGGTCTTTGATAGACAACTATAGACTCCTAAATTACCAGGGTTCTTTTAATGAACTTTTGTTACCCGCATTAGTTATCTTGCTTGAGTATGGACGGACGGACGGATGGATGTGCACACCATGAGGATCTTATTAGAGCCTCTTAAGAACTCTAACAAGGCTATAATAAGTATGCGAGTGCTGATTATGCTGTTACGGTTCTCGTAATTGTGCATAATGCTACTCAACAGCTCTCAGAAACACGCATATTGATACCATATCGAATGAAACCAAATTAATTCTGGATGGAATTGGAATAGTTAGGTCTTTTAGGAAAAACACTCTATCATGTATTCGTGTAGGGAGACCGACACCACATCATATACATACGTAGATACTCTTTGAACGCTTAGAACCAAGCTTCTTTTCGTTTTCCATTGCCACTTTTTGTGCAAAACTCGCTCAGTGGTGGTTATATGTAATGCAAAACTAATATGGTATCGCACGGTTATGCAGCTTCTCTTGGTTGACAGATAGACAGTAACGGGGTGAGAGACAGGGAGATTGGGGAAAAGTAAAAGTGGGAAAAATGTAAGCTAGGGAACAAAACGGAAGGGAAGTGACAAGCATCCGCACAACCAGAGTGAAACCTTGTCTTGTTTTGGTGTCAGTGAAAAGTGTGGTAGCGGCAATGCGATATGGAAGCGTGGTGGTGATGATGATCATGTCGATTCTGCTGCTGCTACTGCAATTCTATTTACGACTTTTTGGTATATTTCTATAATACTGAGTTTTTAAACTGATTAAATCAAGAAGAATGTGATAAAAATGCGTAGTATCAGGAAGGCAGTAGTAATAAACTACGACAAAGTAAAATGTTAGGTGTTTGCTATTTTGCTTCATTTTTGTAAGTTTCCCGTTTACTGCTACCTTTCTTTCTACTTGATTCTTTTTTTGCTATTAAAAGTTCAAGGCCTACTGTTGTGATGTGATCTACAAAAATTAAGATGAAAGGCATGGGAGAAAGGTATTTTCCAGCAAAGTGGTGAGTGAGACAGCAATGTGTGCGTTGTTTGTTGTTAGTTGTTGTGGTAGGTGACTATATGAACATATAAGGTTAACTAAAGTAGTTTATCTTTTTTTACACACATAAATACACTTCATGTTTAAAAATCCTGATTATAAAATGTTTCATGTTTTTGGTACACTTGCTTTCAGAGAGGTGTACTCTTTATTTCTCAAAAAGTTATTTTAGAACGATTTCGTTCATTCTCACGTTTGCTGTGTTGTTTGTGCACAAAAGCAGAAAACATTAGAGTTCGCACAAATTGACAGGTAGCTCTATACTTAACTTATTTGTAACTGTTTAGAGCGCACTTCACAAAGTGAAAATTGATTACTGCGCGTACATAGTGTGGGTAAAAAAAAACTTTTCCATGTTGTTCATGTCACAAGTTTTTTGTAAGTCAATAATGTATTTTGGTGTTCGTGTTTGTAGATGTACACAACTTGTGTCATTTTGTATTTTTCTGATAATACATCTGCGCTTCTCGCGTGCTTTTTACCACAGGCTAAAAGCATTTTTAATGCTTCACTGCGGTGAACACTGTATGACCTGACATTTAAAAAACAATGCAATAATGTCCTGAGTCTCGTCTCAATTATCATCAGTAATCTCTGAAAAATGAAATTGACACTGAATGGTTTAGCTCATTATTTTCTATATTTAGACTCAGATCAATTCTACAACACTATTTGGTTGTTTACTGCTTGTGAAGCAACTATCGAATTAGCTAATTTACAAAGAAGACACGACAACAATACAATGTAACATTCTTGTATCTATTATCCAGTGTACATCCGCTTCCTGCTCATTCATCTCGTGTCTGCATACAAAGTCGTGACGAGGACGATGCCGTTAATGCCAGCAGAAGAATGAGCCAGCCAAACTACCACAAAACTACAAGAAAGGGAAAAGTTTTCTATCTTCCCCATTTGATGATGATTCTAGTTGGAATCTACCACAGTTTTGAACATTTAATCCATTAATCTAATCAACTTTGACAACAAGGAGAACAAGAGAAGGAGCAACAAATAAAATTTGCCGAAATGAGTCTGAAACCACCCCGATCCGCATCAGTTCGGTGGCATCAAAGGGAATTTCCTTTGGAACCAATCAGCCACCAAAGGACGTGCTCCCTCTACGTTAAACGGTCAGTAAAAGTTTTAGCAAATTACTTTTTTTAAACTAAAGTACCATACAGCATTTTCAAACGACACTTTCTACTAATCATACAACTTTTACGAAAGTTGAAATGCTTTAAAGAGACCATAAGCAACTCTGTAGAGGTAGTATACAAAAATCCATTTTGCACATAATATGATCACTGGGTTTGAAAAACAGTAACTTCAAATTCACTTGCCGAATAACATCACAACTTTTTATTACGGGTGTAGTGAGTTGTTTGTAAACCTAAAAGCAGACAAAAATGCTCTATAATTCTTCACAGAAGATGAAATGGAACGAAGTATGTTTTAAGTGTTATCATGACATAATCGGTAAAGAAACCGTCTGCAACGATCAATTTTACACGCTCCATCAATCTGAAGGTTACCTAAACTTGCTTCCGTCCACGTATCTAAATACATACATGCACTCAAGCACCTATATCAAAATATGTATCGAAATGTATAAGAATATATGCCTACTTGGATACAATATTACGCCATTAATAGAGGACTGTTTATAAAGATTACACAATATTGACGTATGCAGTAAGAGCAACTTAACTTTCTCTATTTGTAAGAGTGAAAGAGTGCTTAACCTCGTCTCTGACTGTTACATATTTATTACTTGTACTATAGTTGACGGCACTGGTTTTCATAAAAAAAAACCTTTCACTCTACAAAGTAAGTGCAAAGAAAAATGTAATATCATTTGCCACAGTCGAACGTTAGTCTGCTGAAATGTTTCCATTAAAACTGAGTACAAGCACTTGACTAAGCAGTAAGCAAAAAAGAAAAGCTGTATGATTCAAAGAGCAACATGCATCATATAGATAAACTGAGCAACAAAAGCCATTCCTTGTTTGCACGTTGAACCGGTTTGTATAGAGCGTTTATGCAAACAGCTCCCACTGCTGAGAACCGAAAATACTATTTTCTCCACAGGTTTCTCGGCAAGTGAAAGTTGTTATTTTGTCAGGATTGGTGTCGCTACAGTTCACTTTATTTTCTGCTGCCTAAACGGAAGACATTGCTAAGTGCTTCGTATAATACCAGACACACACAGCAGTTCGCGCAGCAACCGCAAGTCGTGGTCCACTATCTAGCAATGTTCATAGTACCACCGTCTTGTCATCAATTCAAACACAAGCAAGCATGGTAGAACAGTTTTCACATAGTGGCACAATGCATTCCTTGCACTACTGATGGCATTGTAGCCTCTTTTTCCAGCTCAGAAAATCCTATCACATCAACATGACACTTTTTGCCACCCAGCCAGCCACATTCTCCCAGTCTCACTGTCTCCCATTTTCTTCGTTACTTTCCTTCCTCTATTCTACAGCGACTGCACACAGCTTTCTCACATGGGTTTCACATGAAAGTAGGTCAGCCAAGCGACCGTTTTTTTGCTCGCAAGAAAAGTATAGCAAAGAAGAAGAAGAAGAGAGAGAGAGAGACAGAGATCTTCATCCAACACCTGGAACCTAACCGAATAATATGCTATTACCCATGTTTATAGACAACATGCATTTTCCATATATATCCTTAATTCATGTCTTGAAGGATTTTGGTTACATTTATTTGTATCTATGTGTACTTCACCTTTCGCCCTTTTCTTTATGCCTTCGGTTTCCTCTGTTAAATACCGGATATTATACTTTTTATACTATATGTCTTTTCGTCTGCCCTCCTGGTTAGTTTATGCATATTATGCAAGTGTAAATTTTTTATGAATGTTGGGTTATCCCATTTAACAATGACACTGAAAGAACCCGTATATAGCAGTCGGTTTCGGATTTGTAGGATTCAACTTTTTGCAAGAGAGTCCTTCACTCACACAACAACAGCATCTCAGTTTTTGAAGTGAAGTAGCTGCGAATTTGTGACTCATAGTTTCACTCTTGAAGTTCGATAGTAGATTTTTTCTTTGTACATTTTACCACGCATACTGACTTGCCTATCGGTGGATGGATACCATGTAGTTGAGATGGTTTAACATGAAATCTTTATGAGTCATAATCATACATACGAATAGATTGATGGTTGACTGGTGTCATCGACATTATGTATGTATGTTATGTACTTACACAAGTAGACCTAAATGTTCATGTCCTGTGTCACTTGTGCTTATCGATCTCATTTCCCTCTCTCTCTCTCTCTCTATCTCTCTGTGGAACCCTACTACTTCATCTACATGAAGTACTAATCATATATTTAATGCATTATGATACAAGTTTTAAAATCTGAATTTTCCTTTCCCTTTCTTTGTATTTCTCATTTCTCAAAGGATAGATTGATGGAGAGACCTCATCTCTGTGGTACTCTTTGCCTCTGTAAAAAAACTGAGCGTGCAAGAGAGATTGCTTATACAATATTTCTTGAAAAGAGCAACGTATTTATGCGATATGCATAAAAAATCGCTGTCGTTGTCTATTTTCTATACAACAACTTGTGAAAGAAAAAACTTTCCTTTCAAAAGTTTTATTTCCATCTTTACAATTTTTCTCTCACATATTTACTGTTATATGTTGATAGATGTAATAATAATAATAATAAAAATCACTCACATTTTTGAAAGCTTTTTCTCTACCTTTACTTTACATTTTCTTTTTTTTCGACGCAAATGAAATCCAACTGATAAAACATGAATGAGTAAACATTGTACAAAATGTGCAGTTCGGCTTTTTATAACAAGAACTGGAAATCCAGCAATATTTTCTCTCAACATGTTACATGTTTGTTCTCTACTTATTTCTACACTCTTTTTAAGACGGGTGTCTATCTAGAGAGAGAAAAAAGTGTTTCAGCTTATCTGGCCATTTCAACAGATATTTTGCTGCCGCTTTTGTTATCACCAGAATAAAATTGATTCGAAAATGCACCCTGATTTTACTCTGATATACATAAACTCGTAGAAAAAGAGGACAGAGAAATGCTTTCTTTTCATTGGAACACGTACGACGTACGAGAAAATGAAGAGAAGGCAAAATAAAACACCACCATCATCATCATCTGCATCTTATAAAAGCTGTATTTACGCTCCGGGTTATGATCAACATAAAACATATGGGACATTTGTAGACCTAATATGCTGTCAGACCATTCTTCATCTCATCATCCTTTCTTCTGCATATATAATTTTTCCCACATTTTACGTCCCACGTAATAAAATAGGTTTAAGCCCGTAATAAAACGTAGGTTTCGTCAGTCTGCTCTGTGTGTGTACTTTGTATCTATCTGATGCGACTTCATATAATATGAAACCACACATAGCGTACATAATTTTGAATCATATCTCCTTAAAAAAGACACAATTTCACTTGAGTGTGTTTAAGGAAAAGCTGACTGGCTGCCTCGAAGCTGTTCGGCATATGCCGGGATTACAACAGAATAGGAAAATGCCCAAAACAGTAGACTTTTCCTTCTTCTAGTAGCTTTCGTTTTCAGCTGTTGTACTGTGTCTTATAATATGGTGTCTTGACTTGTCCTCCTATGAGTGGAGTCGGAGGAGTGTGTGTGCTTCTCTCTAATATATTTTTATCTATCTTCCTATCTATTGAATAGCTGTCAGATGAAAGCAACTTACCTAAATTCACAACGACAGTAAGGGAATTTAATATCTAGTACAAAGCTTATTTCTCGGGAAGAAAACGCACATGGCATGACAAGGCTTTAAAGAGACAGAAAGAAAGAAAAACCCTACGTATCAGTCAGGCGGTTGGTGAGTTGTTTCCACACAAGCTCATTCACATTTGTACAATAAACAGGAAAAAAAGAGATCATGGCGTAAGAGAAATATCGCTTGTCTTGTCTTCTTCCTAAACCTAAAGCCAAGCAAAAGTTATTTTTTTACCTATATTCTAGCTATCAACCATCCATCCCAAAGGATATTTCTCCTACTCTTATTTTTTTCTTGTTCGGCCTTTTTTCTTTTTTAGGTATCAAAACCAAAAAGCGCAACGTTCATTACCTACTTTCAGACTTTCTCAAAAAATGAAATAATATTTTTTCTCACGTAGGTAGGAAGAAAGTTATGGTAAATGGAGGAAACGACAAATTCGACGGCCACTTGTGTCTGCATTAGAAAAGATGGAGTTATTGCCACATCCATCTGTCTGTTCTTTTTTCTTGCTTCTTTGTTCTTTCTTCAAGACATAGGGAGGGAAAATGTGCATTTTCTTTTTCTACGACCAATACATAATGGTAATAAAATCTCTTTTTTGAAGTTATGAAGCTTGCACAAGTTGTGAGTGCAGACAAAGAACTTTTAGATTTGATAACATATTACAATGAAACATGGCACTTGGCAGAGGTCGACAGACACAGGTAACCTGAATCAATTCTTTTTTTATGGGCATCTACTGATATTTTTTGAGCCTCCAAACTTTTCCTGTTATTGTAAATGAAAATTTGACATTATATGAGTCGGTTAATACTAGAAAACTATTCTCAACAATTATAAACTTAGATTATAGAAAGTGACAGAGAGTGAGAAGGAAAAGGACCAACATTTTTGAAATCGTCACGCCTGAATTAGTATCTTATATTATTGTCTGATTTCCATCCCAAATTAGGTGATGTAGTAAGAGTAAAGGTTCCCTTGTAAGTGGGACTCAATCTTAATACTCAACTGTAAATGAAATGTTAAACCCGTCGGCTGTTCGTTTTTAAATACTTTGAGGAGCTCCGACCATCCTGCGGGAAAAGTTCAGAGTTTTCTTAGCACAGCATTTGAACAGTGACTAGAACTGACCGTACATAACGAAATACTTCAAATTCAATCAAATGCCTTCAAGCGTTCGTATGTAAATATGTACAATAACAATATTGCGGAAATTTGCGCTCATTTCAAGTACAACACGCAGCACAAACAAACAAATTTTACTTTTGGGCATAACTGCCTGGTTATATTTACTAAGAAAACGACCACGTTCTATTCAAGGAAAATCAAAAATCGTATTAAAATATACCCCCGTCTTTTCAATCAGAATAGGCAGCTGAGTATAGAGTACAATAATGTAGTAAACCCACACAGCTTCCCTTTCTTGCAATTGAATTTGATTACTTCTGAAATATCCATTTCTTTTGCAAGTCATTTGCTGAGAGAACAAGAAAGCCAGTGGTGCCTCGTGCCTCTCCACTTCAGTCAGTAGCAACAATGCAGTGGTTTTGCCTATTACACTAAAATTCAATGGAACCTACATACGTACACGAGGGACGAGGATCCAGGCTACTACTCCATTCTATAAAATAGCGCTTCCAAAGTAAACCCAACCATTAGCCTATGTAGTCTCTACTACCAATAGTTCCAATACAGCTACTCACCTACTTAAACTGCGAACCTATAGGCAATAACAATGCAATATCATCATCCTTTTTTGCTCTCAATGCTTTGTAACTTTTTTCCTTCTCCAATGCTGCCGCCGCAAGTGAATGGGCTTGTTTGTTTGTTTGTTTGTTTGTCACGTTAAAAAGTTCAAGGGTTATATGCCAACCATACTACTACACTTGTAGTAGTAGTAGAAGAAGAAGAAGAGTAATAAAAAGCTGCCATATTGATTCTATAACAAACAGATATATTTAGTATGACGTTTCTGCCGAAATAAAAGGAATGAACGTTATATACACTCATTTCATCCTTACTTACCGATGA
This sequence comes from Lepidocyrtoides sp. E14, assembly GCA_027743805.1. Classification (NCBI taxonomy): domain Eukaryota; kingdom Metazoa; phylum Arthropoda; class Collembola; order Entomobryomorpha; family Entomobryidae; genus Lepidocyrtoides; species Lepidocyrtoides sp. E14. Next base: position 5,830 of record JAHZMZ010002952.1, on the reverse strand, counting down.
TATTCCTTCTCATTACACATGATATGAAATTGGACTATTATGCGATATTAATATTTATTCATCTGTGTAAGCGATACCGCTGCGAGACGACAGTCGCAGTCGTGTGTTGTTTTACTATATGCTGCAATTCTGCTATAATTCCGTCTTGTCAACATACTCCGTAATTCTGGCTGTCTAACAGATTGTGCATAATGCATAGAACTATTTACTATTTGAGCTTTGCATGCATACAACTTTGTAAATGTTCTACACGACAGTAATAAAAATTGTACTTTCTTCTTTGCAGCAATATCGATATTATGTGTGTTTTTATATGTGCATGTCGTTATGTTCATTTGCATTCAGTTTACATCCTTTTTGAATCATTGCTGTTATTGGCACAGTCTCTTTATTGATATGATGATTATTATTTGGCATTGATAAGGAAAGGATTTTCTGTATTGGTCGTCGTCAGTTGCTTTAGGCTCAAAGCAAACAAAAAACAAGCGCATTTCCCTAAAATATTTTTTCTTGTGTGTTATTCGGGACTTGAAAAAGTCACATTTTTTCCAGCGATGCTAGTACAAATGCATGTTATACAGTAAATTGGACATTTTTACGTTGCCTGATGTTATCTACTGTCACATTTCCTTCTTTATTATTACGATTTTTGTTGCCGTAAAGCAATAAGATGAAAACACAGATAGTATATTATATTTCACTTATGCGACAGCCAACAGCCAACTGCTTCTCTCTGTTTTTTTATGAAAAACTGTTTTTTTTTTGTCGTGGTCATATTGAATGAAAGATAGGATCTGTATAATCATCAAAACTAATACTTGGTAGAATATTTGATGCACAGTGACAATACAATTTTGCTGTTGTCCTGTAATTCATTACTATTTTGTGTGTGCGGAAATGCATAAAAAGTGCTGTATAAAGAGAATATTGAAAACTATCTACATTTAATAGGTATGTATTGGGTTACATACATGTAACTATAATTTATATGTGTAATAAATACAGAGTTGTGTACATGTACGAGTAAAGCAGTATAGACTAAATGAAGGCCTCGCACGATCACAGAACTCCAACCTTTCAATTGAATGAGTCAATCGCATTTTTTATTCTACAAATAGTATATGCAAGCTGTTGTATGAGAGAATTAGAGGCTGACTACAAATGTAAGAATAATATGGCTTTATAGCCTTTTTTGAAAGAAATATAAGCCCCCTCTCGTCTTTCCCCTTTTTTACCTCCCTCTTCTCTATAGAAGTTCAGTAGTATCTACATGCCTTATCTAGGTCTCTACTGCATACTAGGTATTTACTAAACCGCAGAGTATGAGAGTATTCAAGTGAGGGCTTTTTTTCAATTTGCTTGTGTGCTGCTTCTTTCACCAAGACCATCACATGGAAAACAGGACCTCTTTTGGGATTTTTGCATGTTTTTGTGTTCTACCAAGGCAGCATAATGAAAAACGGAGAATACTACTACTACTACTGCTACTTTTTCTGCAAATAAATAAACATATAAGGAAAATGTTCCACAAAAGTGACTTTAGCCAAACTGATGAAAGAGCATAGGCCAAGAAAATATGTATTTTTAATACCTTCTTCTGTTCTGTGTTCTTTGTATAGATTGCCTATACTATCTCATTTTACTTTCCTTTAGTTTCCTCTGGCTTTAGATGCATTTAAGGAGGAGTATTTAGTATTTGAGTCAGAGAAAATCTCGTAGTGTGCTTGATAATGAAGCAAACAAAAAAGATTGTTCCAAGAATTATGAAATAGATAGTTTACTTTCTTTCCTACACGAAAAACCCCAAAACACATAAAACTGTACTGTACCTTATACGGGCTAAATACAAGGTATACTGAAGTTTACTTAGCTGACATACAGAATATTATAAAATTTGATCATAAGACAACTTAAACGATTCTAGTGGTGTTAATATATGCTTGTACACACATATTCTGTGCGTTTTCCTCCAATTTTCAGATATATAAATAGTACTTATGTATTTACATTTGTGTAAAATGTGGACGTATAAAATAAAACATTCATATAACATTTACTCATTGAGTTCTATATCATTATTTTCAACTCAGTAAATATCTCTACTACCACTACTGCACTTCAACTTGTACGGAATGAATAAACAAAAGAGCTTGAAAACTTGTGAAAATATCTTGAAGGCACTGCACTGACGTTTATAGTACTTGTACCTAAAACCTTGTGGTTTTGATGACTTACCAAACACCATCAAAATCGTGATACGTACATAAAACATTTAGGTATGTTTAAAAAATTTGCCATCCGTTTTTCCTAATGCTCATTACTATTTTCATTCCTATACAATTCGTAACTTTCACTTGGTAGTCGTTAATAGTACTACATCTTATTATTATTATTATTATTCTATCCTTAAGTTTTAGAGAGGATTTAACATGACAAGTGATTCCGTAGATTATTGCGTCTGCGAGCTGCTTCTTGATCAACGTATGTATACACAGATATAACAGCACCCGCTTTATCATCATGCAAACATACATTATCATTATTATGCTGCTATTCAAGTCAAGTCATTATAACCACAAGCTCCCCCTCCCCCCAGTTACATAGTAAATTTTCTGTCGACTCAATCCAGACTGAACTGAAGCATTCCTCCCTCCCATTCACTCACTCTCTCGTGATAATTTGTATACACTACGTAAAATAAGCGACATCATTGAATGCTCCGTCGGGGAAACAGTAATCGTAGAGAAAGATGAGATGATGGGAAGATGGGAAAGAAGCAACAACCAAACCAACCAAAGGACTCGACGTGCTTGTCAAACCGGAAATTTTATGTATGCTGACCATAAATGAAAAATAACATGGTTTCGTGAGTGTATTGCCTCTTCTACTAGACCACCAACTAACTACTACGTTCCGTACCGTTGTTTCGGAATGCATGCAATAATTTACGGGGATGAAAAAATGGAGAATAATCATCGCGGAGAAAACTATATCTCTCTCGCTCTCTCTCTCTCTCTTTGGTTGTATGCATGTGAGAGCCCAGTATAGTATGTATTATGTGCATTCCAAAAATTTCATGACGAGAAAACGACTAGGAAAGCATTCATGCAGTTGCTGGCAACTTCTCGGCAAAAACTAATTCCGTCAAGGTCCATTCTTTCGATGGTTTAAGCAAGCACGAAGAGACTTCTAATGGATAGCCCTTTCGTGGTTTGAGAATATTAACGACTAGTCCGTCGTTGGCGATCAACTCACTCACCCCGCTTCAGTAAAAAGCTCTTTAACTCACTTCACTACATATTTTTGTTTTGCATTTTACTCCGATTTCTTCGTTTGGGTCAGTTAGCCAGTTACGAAATAGCGAAAGCTTCCATCGCTGGCTTGGCCAAACACATATGGAACTCTGTATGTGCATCATGTGCTGAGATTCATTTTCCTACCAATTTCCTATTATCATGCATGAAAAGACAAATATATGTATAGTTGATGAAGTGGAGGAGTTTTTTTGGGGGAGGAAAGGAGGTAGCAGGCATAGAGGTAATCCTGTTGTTGGATTATCTGTTACTAAAGATACATTCCTAATAATATATTATTATTTTCACGACACGTTGTACCACACACACATTTTGTAAATCAACTGACACAGCAAAGGTTCTATATACTATTGCCCAAGCTGTAAAATAAGATTTATAGCTGGTTGGCATGGTATGGCTGGTTGCATGCTGCTTGTGAATCTGTTTTGATCCTGAATCCATGCTTCTTCTTCTTCTTTTTCTTATTCTCCTTTCCCCATTGTATCAAAAATGATGTGCTGGTAGAAGTGCAAATGTATTACTTGCAACTCTAACTGTTTATTAGAGAGTGATAGCTGGAGAAAAGTGAAAGTCTCTCAGGGAATATTTATATTATTTAGTAGGTTGAGATGCATGCTGCTTTGCTGATGCTGAAGCAACAGCAGTGTAACGCCAGCACCGCCTCAGGTCAGTAATGCTATTATACGTTATAAACTCCTCGTATTCGATTAGACATTGAAGAGGAAAACAGGAGCAGAGGGGAGGTCACGAAGGCCATATCATAGTTCTGCTCTTGCAAAGGCATCAAATAATATACATACATAGGTACATAATATGCAATAATCATCACGATATTATCATCGTGAAAGGCTTGTAGATGTGTATATTTCAACGTTAAGCTATTATCGCTACTTATTATTATTAAGTCCTATATCTTCTCGTATTACTACTATGGTGGTCTCGATGTTGATACATGACCATGTCATGCTTGTTAGTTTTTCGATCGGCGGCTGTTGATCATGGTAGCTATCAACCGTTTCACACGATCGTTTCATTTTCATTGTGATCGTGATTGGGATTCAAAGAATTACAGTAAATAATATTTACTGTGTTTAAGTCATGTATGTCGGTTTTTATGTTCACACTATAATATATCTCTATTATCTGTGTATTGAATGTATGTACCTCAAAATATAAAAGCGCGCCCAAACTTTGTGCTCCAAAAGTTGTACATCTACTATGAGCATAGTATTATTATTATAAGTTACCTTTCTGGATGATTTCATACAGCTGAGTAAATGGATATAATAATAACACGACTGCGTGAATAATGTAATAATGTAGAAATTCGAAAGGGTAAAATACAGACAGCATTTTTGGGATGTCTATGTGCCTCAACGGTATTCTTAAAATGTAGATACATGGTATATAATAATTTATATAAGTGTCATAACCGCTACTTTGGAAATAGATATTTATAATGTCCAACCTGCACAAAAGAAATAGTATACGATGAGGTGGGATAGTGCTGATGATGATGGTGTGATTGGATGGTTGTACATAGAAGGAAACTGGCTGAAAATGAAAAGCATTGAGAGAAAATCGGGAAATGTGATAGTTTGTACGTGTGTTTGTGTGTCTGTGGTGTATGGTCTGAGTGAGCGACTGAGTCGTGTAAAATCCCATTTCACTGCTTGAGCCGTTGATACCGTCCCCTTCCTCAACCATATAGCATTCAATGCCTCAGTAAGCAAAAGCATGCTTTTCGTTTTTCTCTCTTCAGCTCAAAAAATTTCCATCCAACTTTTTCCCCGTTTTTCTTTCATCTTTTGCTGTTTCATGCGACCTGGAGCCTGTTTGCTGCTGATGCTGCTGCTACTGCTTTTTCATATTATCGCACAGCCACAACCACCAAAACCGTTTGTACCATGTCAAGCTATACTTTTTCCACATCTCATTTTGTTTTTAACTGGTAATGCAAAGTAAAGATATACAGATTTCGTTGGAATCGTTTCGTAGAAAAGCAAAAAATGAAAAGCATTTCCCACTCAATTCTACGCTCATTCGTTTTATTTTTAAAAAAAAGTATGATTTGCAGACACGACCAAAATGGTAAAAGCACCGTTTACTAGAAATGGTCTTTAAAATGACGGTGGTTGACTGGTCTTCTTGTTTTGCTCTTTGCCTCGTTCTATTTCCCTCTCTCTCTCTCTCTTTATGTATTTATAGTAGTGAGGACGAATTGGCAGTTACAAAAATACCATACCTTCCCAGAAAGGATCCTATTTTTACACTAAATTGTTGGTTGTGAGTGGAAGACGAAAAGTACATTTCCACTTTTTACTCTTTCACTGACGCACCGTAATAATAACTCGGTTACGCGATGCTGAACAACTGACTGACTTTGCAAAACACTTTTTTTTCTCTCTCTCTCTCTCTCTCTCAACTCAACACACAAGTTCAAAAGGGGAGGCAGGAAAACCATTAATTTAATATATTATATTTTTTTCTACCTTTTTATAAGCCCATCTCCCTAA
>JAHZMZ010002951.1:0-12335 GCA_027743805.1 Lepidocyrtoides sp. E14 | reverse complement strand
AGCACAGCAGCAGTACAATTACCAAGTGAGCCCCCAATCCTCCTCCAACTTCTCTTCTTCTCCTTCATTTCACAACATTATTCAACGAGTTTGGTTTGATGTTGTATATTAAAAGCATACATTCTGCGTAAAAAAGCTTAACTTTGTTTGCCAACAAACTCAAACTCCACCAGCTATAGCTCCCACTTCTAATATCAACATGATGCCGGAAAAAAACTGCACAAAATGCTTATTATACATGTTTGTGTGTGTACCTGATACGTACGTACATACATCGCACCACGAAATATACCTAGTAGTAGTACAAAAGTAATGGTAATTATAATAAAGGATGCAAAGGAGAAAGAGTTCCTACAAGAAGATAAGACTCTATGGTCGTCGTGTGACTCTAGTACAGCTTTTCTACCATTCTCCATTCTGGCGCAGATGGTCAATATCAATCGAAAAGACCGTATGAGACCAACAGTTGCAACTGTCGGTTTACTTAAATTTTACCAACACCATCAGGGAATCAGACCAGACCAGAGAAGAAGAGAAACGAAAGAGAATATGGGATGCCATGCCACACATTTCACATTTTATAGTGTAATATGCAGAGTGGAAAAAGGAAATGAGAGATGATGGCAAATACAGCAAAGAAAAAGTAAAAAAAAGGAGCCAGCTGGCAAAATATCGTCATTCAACTCTTTTACTCTTTCTCTCCCATACATTTTTTTGCTATAAATGTAAATATAAGTATCAGCAATATAAATATCTACAGTAAAGATATTATGCAATATGGGTGCATGTGTTTCCATCTTTTTTAGATGGATATAACATGACATGGTTTTTTTGCTAACTTTTTTTTTACAATCCTCCTTCCTCCTCTTCTCTCTTACTTTTCCTCCGTGTGTTTTTGAGAGAGAAAGAGAGAGACCACATGTGTTCACCGTGCACACACACACAGAGAGAGATTATTCAACATTTTTGGATTTATTCTGTTTTTAAAATTAAACTCAAGAAAGTTGACAACTTTGGTGGCAGTGTTGCTGGTGCTGTGTGTGCCATGTTGGAGGCCGAGAAGAAGGACGGACGACATGCTTTTACACATGGGTCCTTTTTTAATTTTCTAAAAATGCAAGGCAAAAGAAAAACTATTTTCTAGAGTAGAAGCAGTCTACTTTTTTATTTTTATTACTATTATTAGTTGCACTACCTACCCATCAGGTAATTTCCTTTTTCCACTGGAAAGTCCACTACCTCCTCCACTTCCACTCATTTCACTCGCTTCTGAGTGAAATATGTCGCAGGGTTCTCCCGGTGATGAGCCGGTGTCAATGATGGCATGCTCATGGCTCTGAATGTAGCTCAATGGGGTCTGTACGAAATAAGAAAAAAAAAATCTCTCTGTCAATTTTTATACTGAAGCAACCTGTCATATGATGATTATGTTGATGATGGGAGAAATGAAATAGCCAGTGAAATTGAATATTTTTTTTTGCTTTTTTTGCTTATTATTATGTGAACGCTTTCACCATCAACATACTGTATACTGTATGTAACGTTGTATGTAGTACCTGCTTTGACAGGCGTGCCAAATGACTAACTTCCCTCTGGAGAATGGGCAGGTGTGCACGGGCCACTCTAAAAAAAGTACATGTATACATTCATACAAAACCCAATCCATTAAGTTTTTTTTAAATTCAGCCGACAACAGAATAGAAAAAAAATTAATTAAAAAAATATACAAGAAAAAAATTTAATTGGAATCATTAGCTTTTACAAAATAATAATGACGCATATCGAACCCCAAAGTCGGTTTCACTTACCACAAGGTTAAAAACTAGGTTTCTTACGCGCTCTCCAACATCGGGGCTGATCTCACAACCAAAATGAAGTAGAGTACCGAGAAACCTCTTAATCTTGAGAATATGCCGTAAACTTGCACCAGGATTCAAACCGTCTATACACAATACACACAAAGCAAAGGAAAAAATATGAAAAGCACAAAACATAATCATCATTATCATACGTATCGTATCAGACGGGCAAAAACCCAAAAAGTCATCAACTTCATCAAAAAACCTCCATCATCATCATCCAACACACCTGTGCTCACACTAATTTAGCGTATAAAAATATCATCATAATGATAAAGGAGCTTTAGCAGAAAAGTACTATACACGCGGCAATGCAAGCAGCAGCAGAAGTATACATACTCACTTGATGAGCCAGAAATATTGGAACTATTAGAGGAGGAGAAGGAGGATGATGATGATGATGGCGTTCTCGTAGTTCCACCTCTTCCTCTTTCACTACCATCAGTGGTGGTAGTAGTTGTTGTTGTAGTCACAACAGCCTTGTTGTTGTTACCTGCTGATGAAGTAGATGTTGACTCCCTGTTTCCCTCCCTTCCACCACCAGGTGTAATGTTTCCATTCACTGGAGGCGACACTGTTCCTCCGCCACCAGATGATGACATGTTTAAAGCTCCTCCACTGCCGTCCCTGCTTGTGTCCCGACTGTACTGACAATGCCCCCCACCACCGTTACTACTTCCACTGCTGCTATTACTGCTTTTACTTGGCGGAGAGGATGGAGATCCTGGCGCAATTACGAGGCTTCCACCTTTGGAACTGTCGCGAGAGTGGGGATGATGGGAATGGTGATGGGAGTGATGGTGCAAAGGATGATGAGAACTTTCTTTCCCCAGACCTACAATTTAAAACATTAAAACACACATTTTAATTCTCTGCATTCCTCCTTGTCGCCAACAATGTAAATAGGCTGTTATTAAATTGCATTTAAAGAAAGAGGACAATTAATGATTTTTTTATGCTCGCATAAATCCATGTGTGCATTTATTAGTCAAACGACTTGTATGTATGTATATATACAAGTTGCGTTGCACCAAAATACAACGCAATACAGTATAGAAAGAAAATTACAATACCCTTCTTTCTGTCATCATCGCCATCATCATTAAAATCATTGAATTCAAGTGTACACCTAGTCACTCGCTATCGCTAATATAACTTTTGCCAGCACATTTGCCATCATAATCATTCTCAATTTTATAAATCGACATTCATAAGCCATGAGCTATTTTTTGTAGTACTTTACTGTTGGTGGTGGTGGTGGTGTGGCAGTTAGAGGAGGCCAAAAACCAAACAAGTACGACAATAACGGCTAGAAAGAAAGAAAACTAAATATAATGCCTATCAAGAAAGCAGATGTGTAAAAACTGCTGTGTCTGTACAAATAACAACAGTAGCATAATTCCATAATCATCCATTTTCACCATTCTTCTGCTCAAGCCGAGTATTTTGTAGCAGCAGGCCAACAAACAAACTACAAAACATTTTTAATGTGCCATTTGCAAAGAGAGCTTTAATTTAGCACATCTGTTCCAAATTATAAGAAGACGGTACAAGCATATATATTTATAGAGTGTGTGTGCGACATGCTATTATTATGGTTATCGCTTTTCCTCAAAAAACTATATTCCTATTTATTCTCTTTGGGAAAATGCAATGTGAGTGCACAGTATGTTGATGATGAGTGCCTTTTCCTTCACTTTCCAATTTTTATTGCTTCCATACATTCACATTTTACTCATTTCTTCACTACTTTCTTAGGTAGGTAGTCAAACTGAACCTACAGAGCCGTTTCCAAAAGCATTGACTTTTTACTCCTTATTTTAGGTTCGTTTTATCTTGACATAGTCATGCATGGCCAACGGTCAATCTCATAATAATCTGTCGGTCCAAAGTCAGAAAAGTTAAAGTTGGAAAACATAATAAATGATTCCCTTTTCTCACTAGAATCGGCTACTCTTTTATTTCATTTGTTTGATTTTTTAATTCCTTTGTCAATCAAAGCCTGTCAAATTCATTCATCATTCCTTTCAAAAATCGTCATTCAAATTTTAGCCCATTTTATGTATATTTTCGTTTGCTATTCATTTTTATAACGAGTACAATGACGATCATATTGAATCAATTGCACCACTAGTGAGTAGCGACAACTTTTACTTTACTTTACTTTATCGAACCTTTAGCGAAGCGTAAAATCATACAAATAATAATAATTTGTTTCGCCATATTTACAATTTTACAGTCCATATTTATAGATTTTTTGCAGTAATGCGACAAATGAATGACGAACTGCAATAACATTGGTAGTTATTTTGCTGTATAACAGCTGCATACAACAACAGCTTGTGCAGGTTCTCACGGATCGGAACCAAGGTATAAAGCAAGAAAGTATAAAGGGCATTTTGGTACTTAAGAAAGAGTAGAACTGTTTCATGATGCGCTTTTGTAGAATTTCTAATTTTCTTGGTTACTACTGGTCCCAGTGCAGTGGTCATTAGTCATTGCAATAAATGTAGTTTTGAAAACGACACCAACACCTGCTTCCATTTCCATGTTTCTTTGTCGAAAGAAATCCCTGAGCGAAAATAATACTTTTTTATTTCCGGTCAATCAACAAAGTAGACACATAAAAGCAAACGAGTGGGAACAACAAGCCTTGCCATTTGTGCTGATGATGATGAGAATGAAAATAATTATTGACTCGTAAAATTTTGAATATTAAAACATTTTTTGATGCAAGTACACACCTATTTTCTTCCACTTTGTTGTGCGTAAAAAATAGCGGGCCTATTTATGCGACTTGTTATTTTACCGATATGCCTATTTTGTTGTCTCATTTGTCATACGTTACAAAGAAAAGATAAGCGACAATAACCAATGATACAATTGCTACACGTACAACGTAGCCTACGTCCATTACGGGTCACTCACAATCAAGGATAGTTCCGTCACTACCACCATACGCAAATTTTAGACGGATAAAAAAATAAAGCCAAAGGTCACAGCAATCACAAAAAGATAATATATACCAACATGTGCGCGTAAAAAATATGCATTTTACATGTTTTAAGGCTTCTTCCAAATCTGCAAAAACACTATCTGAGAACCAAATGCCCAGAAGAACAAGTGGAGTAAGAAGAGAAAGAATAAAAAATAACAAATGGAGAAAATGTCAAGTAAATGCATTTTATGGGGGCAAACCGATATATCGCCGTTCTGAAAAAAATGCAATGATAAGACTCAAGTCCATTAATACTCGTGTATTTTTGAAATACGTTATTCAGAACTGTGAAGCCTTCCCTGATACATATAAAAAACCATCAGTGCTGACTGACGGTGGATGGTGGTGGTGGAAAAGTAAATCCTCTGTTTTCCTTTCAGCAGCAGTGTGGAGAATGATAGCAAGCTGTCGAATGCATTTCAGCACAAAAACAGCAAACGAGAGAGAGAGGGAGATGGATCACATCTGGCATTTTACCATCAGACTTTTCCAGATGTGCTATTCAATTCCACACACACGTACATATGTATATACATCCATCTCCCTCCTTTTTTCTCATATATATCTACCCACAGAGAGTAGCAAGAAGGAGAATATTATGGAAAGAATGACGATGAGAGAAAACTTAGACTTGTAAACCTTAAACCGGCGTATCATTTTTTTTCTCCGGTAAACGAAAAGAAATGACATGATGAAAGTAACAACACAGAGAGACCTGCAGCTTATGTACAACTGCAAACAAAAAGTATAATGTTTGTATTCCCGTTTTGATAAAGAAAATATGCTTATTAAGAAATACTAGTACACTTTTCCAGAATGCTTATCAATGTTTCATTATTGACAAAGAGAGAGAGAGAGAAACGAAATCTCAGTGCTTTTTTTTCATTCAAATTTATTATAAAATGGTTGCTGTTGCTTGACTAGTAATTTTTTACACATTAGTTACAAAACCAATTATCATTGATTTCGTGGGAGTAGTTTTTCCCGAACGGAATGATTACATGTTATCATTGTCCATCAGCAAAAATTTGAAAAGCTTCTTTTCAAGACGTATACTGATTGTAAGATGGCCCTCTTTGAAAACTTGTTTCAACATTTTTCATCAATCAAAAGAAAAAAAAGTAGAAGTTTGGAAAGCATCATTTGAAAAATATTTCATTGTTTATTTTCCAACATACATCTACTAATTTCCCACGAGGAATTGCTGAAAAGTCTAATCCAAAAAAAGACCACAAATATAACGTCTTGCAAGAATAAAGAGCAAAACTAAAATTTATGTTCAAGCGTTTTTGAAAACCTATCAGTCATTAGGTCTTTGAGTTTTTGTGAAAAAATTCAAGTGAAAATTTAATTTTATCTTTTAGTGCTTCAAGAAAGTTGAAGCAATCATGCTGCTGTTACAATTATTTCATACTAATAAAAAGGCTGTATTATTGGTACAACAACATGCGATTACCGAGACAAGCTAAGAGTTTTGCACAGACGACGAATGCAAAAAAAAGTAAAACCAGAAGCAGTTTAATAATTCTTTTAATCCAACAATACGCTATAAACCGACCACTCTACCAGAACCAGAGGCAAAAGAATATCGTAACTAGAATATTATACATTTCATATAACATCTTGCTTATTTAGGTGGGTCTGCAAGCAAGCTTTATACCTTTCTCGCTCCTCATCTTGACTTTGCTGGCTCTACTCATCTTCTTCTGTTTATTCTGGTTTGCCATCTGTCACGTTATTATTACTAAATATTGTGATATGACATGAAATAATATGAGAATGAGCACGAACCATGCGTGCTCGCTATCTCAACCAATAACAGCTTGTACATCATCTACCTAAATATCTGTTGGCTTTTGCAGAATTTGTTATTGCATTTCATCATCACATCTTGATGATAACGATAATGGCACGTGCTCAATTTTTATTACATGCATAATATGTTCCAGCTATAGATAGATCAATTTACAAACTGTTGTCTCTCTTGCTCTTTAATGGCTGCCTTGTCATGATTAATTTTTTCCTTTAAAAAAAATTCTGCGTTGTTTTAACCAAATGCCTCACTCAACGTTGTCGTTGGTTCTTTTGTTTTATGCATGTCAAAACAATTTAAACAACCAATATTTCCCTTCAATTTTATGAAACTTGTAATGAAAATCTCATCTCTTCTCGGTCACTTTTGTTGCTGCTGCGGCCACTTAACCCAAAACACACACTACATGTATGTACATACATTTGACGAGCTAATAATGACCCAATTTGGTTAAATACTTATAGTATTATTGTACTTATGTATTACATGTGTATGAACGGAACATGAATCTGTTCATCGAAAACCATCAATCTGTTGTACCATATAGAAAAAAAACTAGAAACCAGACAAGCAGAATCATTAGCAGGCAGGCTTATGCTGTCGTGTCATAGTCATTGCTACCGCATCAGTAACACCGCATTATCGAAGAGCCACACAAAAGCGTCTGTTTTTGAATGGAAGAGAGAAAGGAGATGGGAGCACTTGACTTCTTTTTTTTTCTCTCTCTCTCTCTCTCTTTCTTCCATCCATCCAACAACAACAACAGCAACCACCACCAGCCAACATGCCATAATATCCAGTCTGGTCTCCTTTGCTCTCCCCTTCCAAGTGAGTGAGAGTGTCTGTTGCTGACTGACAAATGAAACGATCTTGGCGTGTCATCTGCAGAACATGAATTTAACTATCGTGTAGTATATACTTGCACTCATCTGCCTTTGCGTTCCTTGTTCTGCAACAAGCAAATTCATGCGAACAACAACGCATAAAAGTATTTATTTTTGGATATAACTTGACTTCACTGCCACCACCACATCATCATCTCTGAAACGGCTTTTGGAACCTATCGTTTCCAGCCAAATTCCCATGAAAAATATGTAACGGTCAAGAAGAGATCTCTCTAGCTACCGCCGTTTCAAAATCACTCACAATCAAGTCAAGTCACTTTTTAAAACTCTTTTTTTTAGTTTAGGATAAAAACACAGATTTCCCAATCGAATATATCATGACCATCTTCCTCATGTCATCATCATCATCATCATCATCATTTCAACATCTACACATCACATAAAGTACCAAACCAGAAATTCTGGGATTTCCTCAACTCAAAAAGACCTTGCATCCAGAGGTCCTTATCCTTTTTTACAGTCAGTTTAGTTTCCACCAACGGATTGACTGTTGTACTGGTTCATACTTACATACATGCATTTACAATGGCTATTCCATTCACCATCTGGATCTGGAGAACCGCTCAGTCAGTCAGTGACATTACCAGCAAGAGCAGCAGAAGCACCACACCAACCATCCAGCCAAAACAAGGAAAAGTAGCCGTTGCAAGTAGAAGCAAACAATCAGAAACAGAAAGGGAAATAAAAAGCAGATCAGCAACGCCAGTACCCAAGCTGCTCACCATACTCTAATAATAAACCGTAAATGGTTTAAAGTATATCATAATCTCTCTTTCTTTCTCCTATCCAAGACAAAAAAAAATACTTTTAGTTGCTTTGCAGTCACAACCAGAGAAGAAAAAAAATAAGTCAGTTAGTAAATCAAAATAGTAGATGACACATCTCCACATATCTTTGGTAAGTAGGTATAGGTACAGCACTTCAAGAACACCACACATGTCTTCACCAGACATTCACGTCATATCACATTTAAGAACTTTCTACTTGGGGAAAGTATAGCTCTACTACTGAAATGATATCTGAAACATGAATATTCGTTACGTGAGACGATGATTGCTTTCGTTGATGTAAACACATATTTCACTTCAAGAAGGAAGACAACTTCAAAATTAAAATTATATCATGCAATCTAAAGATTATTGCACCTGAGCTTTAATAATATTAATAATAGTACACGGAATTGCAGGTGTCTTTATTATAATAATATTATTTTCTTTGTCCAAAATTATCCATACATAAATGCGTGTATGCATATGATGAGCACACTACAGAAACACTCTTTTCCTTACTTTTTTATAACAGTACATTATTATGACTATTACTTCGAGCACATGCATTTTTCAATTTTCCCCTATTATGCTCGTTCCAACTCTTTTCCCCTTTTTCCCTGGGAAAATTTCTACCTGCTGTGCTTTTGTACAATACAACACCCACACCTTTCACTTTCATCATCACAGGCAACAACTCTGCTGTGCATGTTCACAAACAAATATACTTTCTTTTTGTTTGATTGTGCCTCTACCTAAAAAACGTACAAACAGTGCATACCATATAAGCAAAGAAGGCAAATAAATAGTGTGTCTGTTTGTTTGTGCTTTACTAGTATTGGGAGGCAATGCAAATCAGTTTCCTTTTCTTCCAACAACTGTCACCGTCTCGCCAAATCAAAGGAGACTAGAAGACCACACAGATAAAAAAAATTTACATACACACAGTCTTCTGCTTACACTTGTTAGTAAAAAAAAAGAGTTGAACACCTTTCTTTTTTTAGATAATGCTGATGACAAGCCAAGACAAGTGTACTTGCCATACCACCTGTCTGTCATCGTTTCTTTTTTACTGATGCAGTGGGTAAAAAAAAGATTTGGAATTTGAATTCACTTGAGAAATGAATTGGTACAGCTGTGTGTATTTTAAGAGATATGTAATATTAATAAGCATATTTATGTACGAATATTACTAGACTACGCATAGACACGACGGTTCGGAACTTGAGAGGGTAAAAGAAATAATGTATGGGGTACGGTACGACTGCGGACACGACTCTTTACACCTATGTCTGCATATTCGAAATATGTCATGTATAAAAAATTATGTTTACTTTCCATTTTTCAATCCATTTATCATAGCTATTCAACACACATAATAAAATATTTAATGTGCTTGAATACCTAATTGTGTTTGTACTTTGTACGATGGCAAATTACAGCCAAATATGCCTTCACTTCGGCAATTTGAAACGATAAGGACACTGAAGGGAAAGATGATGGTGACTCAACGTACAATATTCTGCAGACAACTTTGCATACACTTCATCACAACCGTGATCCAAATAAGGAGACACTAGCACCCACATAACTCAAAAATCCCTGAAGGCATAGAAGCAAAGTAATTGTGAAATGATGTATGTACCAAGGCACAGGAACAGGGTGGAGAAGATATGAAATTTATGAAACTACATTCAGTAGTTTTATTTTCATATCATTATAATCATAAAATGATGGCGTGCCGTTGGTAGCAGTGAGTGATCCACGGGGCATTTCCCAGGAAAATTAAAGGACAACAACGGGATACAATCTAAATATCTATACATTTCAGCTACCACGTTTGTGGTTTAGATTCTCGTTTTTATTTCAATTCAGGAAAAACATTCTCCCAATGATGATATCAATTCATTTTCAAGTAGAACGATTCGGGAATATAGGTCCAGGACTTATGTTCAACTAATAGTAACATGGCATGCAGTGCAATGTGCATGTACGTCTTTCTACTGTGAAACCACCACACCATGTTCAACCCATGATTTCATTCCATGATGACGGTCTGGATAATGACGTTTCAATTGGGTGGTTTATTCCATTTTTGTTGCGAGCTTGTGTGTGAGGGACAAAATGGAAAAGTTTTTAAAATATCTTCTTTTAAGCCTCGTGTGAGCTACCTTTATGTTTTCCTTTCCTTCCACAACTTTCATTCATCCGTCGTCGTCGTCGTCATCATCACTGGATTTCCAACTAAAACATACANTATCCACATAACACCATCACCACCTGACGATATTTGAGCGTTATCCCATCATCCACGAAAAAAAGTTTGATGAAACGGATGAACACCGCTTTTCTTCATCCATTTAATTTTCCTATTTCTCTCATGCCACCTTGTAATTTTCGCACAAGTGTCATGATGATAATGCCTTGAAGCAACAAAAAAGGTATTGTCTATCGATGTCGATGTAAAACTTATGGGAAACCGGATATTATGGAGGTAAAAGTTTTGGACGCGGTTTTCTAAAATGAAGAAAAAAGAAAAACCCATTTCCATACTGAATACATGCTACTCACTAAAGAGAAAGTGAATATTCCAATAACCGTACTACTCATCAACGTTATCATTGGCATTCAATTTAATTTAAACGACGAAAGAGCGAAAAACTAATATCATAAAAAATATTCCATTATCATTGTTCATCCCGATTATATCTTGTTGTGCTCTACCCTGAGGTGATTTCAACAACCCGCCATCAACTTCATTCTCTTGATATGCTTTGTTTCTGTTTATCCACTGCAAAATTTTGTGTGATTATTTCTCATTCCTACAAAGGAAAATTTCACGTTGTACTTCATGCTGTGCGACAGCATCACACAATATGACGCCTGAAAGATATCAGCCAAACTTATGTTCATGTGTACCTACTACCTACCCTTTTTCTTTTCCATTATAAAAAATAGACAGTTTTTTGTACATCCTCAAAAAGAAATCATAGATCAACAACAGCAGCAGAACTGAAAGTTGGAAGTGATTGAGAGGTAAAGAAGACATTACTGTTTAGCAAAGCATGTTTTACTTTCATGTTCACATTGTTCGTGACAGCTTCTGGAAGAGACATCATCATCGCCATTCTAAAACCAACTGTATCGGATGCTTCTTACGAGTGAGCATAACATAACCAGCTTAAATTCAATTCTAACCTAAAAAAAAGTTGTCAATGCATCTCCCCGTGTTTCAATAATCCATTATCCATAATACCTTTAGCATTTAATTTCATATTACAGGAAACCATTTTTCCAAACAGCAGAAAAACATTAAAGTTTGTATCGTATACTAATTCAGTATATTATGCTACTACGCAATATTTGAAAACATGTTTGTGTTTTTAACTCCAAAATCATCATTGCATATCGTTTCGTGACAGACAGCCGGTCGCACACATTTGCTTTTCTCCCCCACATTTCTTTATTTTCTCAATATACTAGATGTATCTACACACAGTTGTCTTCATTGATGTCGCACGCACAGGTGACGCCAAGTCATTGTCTTATATGATACTAATGCAATTGGTTTCCTTTATGGCGGATGAACTTCTTAAATATTTCTTTTCTCCACTTCCAACCAAATAATGGAAGAACAACAACAGCATTAGCTGAACTGAAGGATGAAAGGTAACCGTCATCATGTAACACGCTGCGATCAAGCATGATGATGTCCTTGTCGTTGTCAGGAAAAAAAGGCAGTAAAAAACTTTGAAATTCTGTAATAACCTGTGTAAAAAGTATTATATAGCTGCTGCCATTGCAGTAACTCCTGCAGCCATATTGCCAGCAAAAAAATGTTAAAGGATCAGGAGGCGAAGAAGGGGAACAACATGTGTTCTTGAGAACTTTTACCTTATCTACTGCACTGCCATCAACCAAGGAAATGCAACCTTTCGCATGGGTTTACTTACAATTATTATTTATAAAAGGTTATACAACTCTCAGTACAAA
>JAHZMZ010002950.1:0-16734 GCA_027743805.1 Lepidocyrtoides sp. E14 | reverse complement strand
TGACCAAAAACTGTGATGGAGGTGATGATGATGCTAGGCTGATGATGAAAGTCGACGACGACGACGATGACGACGAAGGAAGGAAAACGTAAAGTGGAACATCACGAGAACCTTTTCCAATGTAGATGTATTTATACAATCAAAAAGGAAAAAAAATTCTCAGTATATGTATACTTCCAGTCGGCAGTCATTCATTCATTCATACCATGCTTAACCATTTTTTTTTTTCTAGAATGTACATCAGAAAACCTTTGTGCTATGTCTGCTTTCTGTAAATGCAATGATCACCCCTGATGTAACCACTTGAGTGAAGAGAGGCATCAAATACCTACATATACAGAGAAACGAGAGCAAAAATGCTTGCAAACTCGTGGCATCATCACTCTCTTTTACTCTTCTGTGCACTTTACACATATGGAAATGTACCGTTAAGGTATTGGTTAGTTCCAATAAAAAGAACAATTTGAGTTTTCATTATTCCTTCACTGCATCCTACTGATTGCGTATAACTACGGCTGCTACTATACTACATGTTCCATACACAAATCTTCCTCACCATCATCATCACTACTAAACTAACTTATTTTTTCCCTTCTCTCTTCCTTCAATTTCTCTGGAAAAGAGTAATTTACTTTTTTTCCATCTTTCCGCTGCGGCGATAGATGTGCGTTTCTTCTACCTCATCTCATCTTTCAAGCCACTTAAGCTCACCTCATAGCTCATCATCATCACTCACTCACTCGTTTTCCTTGTGTACCTTAGCAAACGTATACAGAGATTTACAAAAACAGTAGTGGATAGCGAGTGTATCTTTAAAGTAATAGATTTCGGTTGGGTACTACATGAGAAAGGCAATCTGGACAAGTTTCTGCCGAACTGAGCTGAATTGAATGAAAGGAAGTGGAGAGAAACAAACTCATCTCGCACTTTCCAAACAAAAATATTTTGGAAATAATAATAGAGAAATAAACCATCTCATATACTCTCGTATTTTCAAGGAAAATTTAGATGCTTGTGTATTATATATTTTTAAGTATACATACAAGCATATATATATATATACTCTGTACTAGTTGCACTAGCGCTTCTAGGTACCTCTCTTCCTTTCTCGAACAATCGAGCAGTCCAACTAATGAACTTGCAATGGAATGGAACCCATTAAAATTTTGGCAAAAGGGATCTTATCAATTAAGATTAATCGGGAAGGAGTCTAAACTCACATTCGCTAGTAATAAGAGCTAGCAACAGCAGCATCATTACTGCTTCTGCTAACTAACAAGGAGCTAAGTTGTTTTGTGTATGGTGCGTGGTGGAAGAGAGCAAACCTTTAGAAATGGCGTTCTCTTCTGCACACACACACACACAGACACACACAAACTAACTAGATCTTTTCAGTGGTACTCTGCTGTGCGAGTGAAAGTCTCTAATTGATTTGCTTCTGGGATGAGATTAGACTCAAAGAAATAAAAGGGAGTTACTGACTAATTAAGCTGGCCACACGACTAATAATAACAACTAAAAAGGAAACACGTAATGGCTAGACGGCTCTCTAACTACATACTGCACTACGCTGAAATAGAGGGCAGACAACCAGTTTGAGTGAAAGAAGAACACATCCAGTTAATCATCGCACCAAGGAGAAAAGACAGACATTAATTTGCTTGCTTTCGTTCCAAGGTCTACGTCGAATTTTACACACTACTCTTCTTCTTGATTGAATGCTAACATGCATAAGTTTTTAGTGTAAAAAGGCGAACAAGTATAAGAATATTGAACAAAACTTTTGTTTGCTTTTCATTCTACGTATTTTTGAAGGATCGTGTTTCAAATCAGCGTATGTTTAATTGGGTTAACTTTACGGATTACTATTGCATAGGTATGAGCAATAACAAAAATTCAAGTGTTCATAAAATAACTTACCTACGTACTCTTTAATCAGAAAATCATGATCTGTCCGAGTACATATCAAACTGTTTATTATTTTCACAATCTAATCACAACTTTTTTCTATCCAAAGTGCTAAAAATATTTATAGTTCATCAGTAGATAATCAATAGCAGCGAGAGCAACCATACCTGAAATACCGCTTTAGAACGCATTCAGTAATTTGTAACAGAAAGAATAAGGATCCGGGAGACATAATATATTGTAGTATAATAGGTTGTGCCCATATTATGAGCTATAGTCTCTAAATGCCGCAAAATTCTCTTCTTTCTCATTATTGCTATCATCTCTCTCGTTTAGCGCATTTCATGTGGTTTTGTGGCTTCACCCGATAAATGTCTAGATGAATATATAAATGCCGACTCTCACCGATCCGCCTGTATTCAGAATGATATATGATAATGATGACACATCATCAGTAGTACTTTCTCTTCTGTTTACTCCTACTTAAAATATGTATACCTAAGCATCATTGTCACAAAATTTCAACTTCCAAAGCATTGCATTATTATTAGACATTTTTTCCGCATTATGGTTACAAATATGCACAATGAGCTATCATCATACTTTATTTCTCTTAAATAATTTGAAGTGCTTTCTTTTCGAGGTTTAAAGCAATATTTATTATTATGTCCCTGGTACAATAATTGAGTCCATACATGCTTGCAAGGGCTTTACTGTGAGATGTTTGTGGAGGAATGCTGCTACATTATATTATAATGATGCTATTGGGACTGGAGGCAGGCTGGCTATTTATAAGACATTCAACTTTCTTTGTTAGCCAGCAGAACTAACAACACAATTATGTATAATAATCGGAGACGACGAATATGTGAACGTCATCACGGCAGCAGCGTGCCTTTAACAATAATGATAACAAGAGGGCCAGAGAGAGAGAGACATGAAGTTTTCTCTTCTTTCTCTCTCCTCTTCTCCTTGTTACAGTTATGACATTGTAGTACTAGGTATAACACACATCTCCCAATTAAAGACTCATTGACAATATTAGAAACCTCATTCTCTACCACCAGGAGAAAGAAGACGAGTTCCATAGTGTGTAGGCACATGCATACCTATTATAGGTTTGTCCGTTTGGTAAGTACGCATACAAGCTCACAATAACTTTTATTTGTGTACTGGAGAAAATGTATAAATTTTCCAGAGAAAAATCAAGTTTATATAATAATACACATAATGGCAAGACAGACACTCACTCAAAATAATCAGGCAACGAAACCAAACCAACCAACTAGTGAAAGCAGCCAAGTAAAGTGGGAACCCTTTTTGGGCGCTCCCCAATTATTTTGGGAGAAATATATAATAATAATATACCGTTCTCCACTACACATACACACGTGTGTGCTCTTTATGCATATATAACAAAATATATAATAATATAATATTATGGACAGCAGTCTTTTGCTTCATTATTGTAATGTAGTTTCGCTATTTCCCCTTCTTCCTAATAATAACAATAATAATGATGATGATGCTGATGATGATGATGGAAAAAGTGGTAAGAGTAATGATAATAATAATACGTCCCACACTCTGTATATCTGTACTCTGTAGTAGTAATAGTAGTAGTGGTTTGTCCTGGCATTATAGTAGAATACAAAATTGTAGGTGCATCACTATATTCTTTTCTCTCTCTCTCTCTCGTTGTTATCCAACAAATTGGTTCGCATTTATATATGTATGCAATCAGAGTGTAATGTACAGCAGCAGCCACAAAAAAGTTTATGTTGCTTTTCCAAGAGAATACGGTGACGCTGATAAAGGTTCAGATGATTATTACGGGAATGCATTATATCAACGCTCATTAGTAGAGCTGCAATATACTGCGGTGTGGTGAGGAGGTTCACACCATATACCATTCCAGAATACTATAAGCATCTATATTTATGAGCAGGTAATATACTTATACAAGCACTTTAAAAGTGTGTATGTACATGGCAGATTTGATACGTATCTAATGTATATATCTCTAGCTCATTTGCTCGGATGAAAACTCGATCAAGTAGTATCATTGTCTGCCATAAAAATAAAGGTACCATATCATTACACTTTAGTACGTTATCCACAAATTAAAAAATGGTATAATCAAGCTATGCTTTTTTTATTAAATTATAATTTTACACACCTGGCCATTGTATTAAATTGCTCAAGTGAGGTTTTATTTTTTCATATTTTATGTTGAATGCTGATGCATTCTTTATGATAGATATATATATGTGCAAACAAATTAACAAAACAAATTAGAAGAGGATTGCCATTGATTGTATAGAAGTGCCCTTTTCACGCTTTTCTCTTTTCTGCTTTTTATCTTTTTTCGTGGCTGATTACGTGAAAAAGCGTTCACACGGATAGAAAAAAAACAGCAGCAACGAATGAACGAGTGAACTATCACTGATATAATGAATGTGACTGTGTGGTATGTTTGGTCGGTGTCGGTGATGTGATACTGATGATGATGATGATGATGATGGCGGTGGTGGTAGTGGTGGCGAGCCGAGTCAAACCAAAATCAAGTCTTGTGAAACTGGCAATAATAAGTGCCAGAAGTGGAAAACTTATTGTCGAGGCAAGTAAAAAGGGTTAGTTAGTTACTTATATAACAAATTAAAGTCATAATAACACAACTAACAATGATGATAACACATAACACCACCACCACCACACAGTCATCAGCAGCAGTGTAGCTGTAGATGCAACTTGAGCATACATGTTCACCATCACCGCCACCACCACCACTATTTTGTCTGTTACGATTTTCGTTTACTTGTTACCACTTTGAAAGTTGAGTCTATGGGTCTACTAACGAGAGGAGAAGAAGATATGATGACGATGTTGTACACGGAGCATTTGGTTGTGTATACGCATACATATCTATAAAGAATATGTATTATCATCGATGATAATAGCAAAAGTGGCACTAGTGGTGGTGGTGTAGCAGTAATTGTGCTGAGGTAAAGGAGAAAAAAATCCGGGTCCAATTAGCCAAGAGGTGGTTAAGGTTTAATTGGATCTGCTACGTAGCAGCAGCAATAGTAAAAGAAAAGAAGGATCTCTCAGAGAGACAGAGTGAGTGAGAGAGAGAGAGAGAGAGAACAGCTCTTCCTCTTTGGTTTTTGTCAGGATTCTCATTCTTCTCCTCTTTCACATCAAGCAAAGCAACAAAAACTCTTCTTGTGTGTGATGTGATGTACGTACACACAGACGCACACAATGATACAAAGAGTTTCCCGAGCATTCCTTGAGGTTAATTATGATCACATAACAGCCCCCTTAAGTCCCTTTGGAAAAAAGTTGGCTAATGAGAAGCTCATGTGAGTGAGTCTTCTTCATTATGTGGTGCTAAGAGAGTGGAATTGGTTGATAGCAGCACGTTGATGCTAGAGGACGTGTTTTTAACTTTTTTTTTTAGGTTTACAATGTCTCTGTAAAAATGAACATCAGACAGAACATGCACCACCCGAATTACATGAATGTCCTATTCAACTACTTGATACTACAACTTTGGTATTATAAACTTTTCACTTTTTATTCTGATGGATGATGGTAGATGTACAAATACATATTATAGGTACCTACTACACAATGTCATTATTATTATGAATTTTTTAACTTCCACTTCAACTACGACGAATGTACATTAAGGCAATTAAAAAAGTGTTTTAATTATTCTTAATAATCTAGTAGCTTCCTGCTCTCACTGGGATATATATATACATTTACCATGAAATTTAAAATGTACGATTTTTAAGGACATGGAATACGCTCCCTTCCAGCGAAACTCTCAAAGGATATCCTACAAAAATGCATAATTGTACTGCTAAACTCTTACGGAAGTTCGTGGAAATGTGGAGTGAATAGCAATTTAGAGTGTATCACTATACTTCTCCTACTATACGCCGTGCTCGTTCTTCTTTCGTAGGTATGTATTTACGTCTCATGTCAAAAAGTATGTTGGAGTAACTAATTAGAATTTCAAGAGCCTTAATTAATGCATGATGAAATGCTTTCGCGTTTGTTATTATTATATACTTGACGCTTTATGCGAACAGCCATGACACGCTACTGCAACTACTAAAGATATTAATGATGATGATGAAGTAAACTCCATCTCTTTTAACCATCGCACGCTAGAATCAGCATAGGGATTAATATAAATATTATATACGTACAAGCTAGGCATCTGCTTTTCCATTTTCAGAGAAACGTAAATATCATCATAATGTTGACTGAATCAGACTAGACTTTTTGTAAGAGTATTAGTATTATTATACAACAACCTCACTAATTGGTTATTTAATAAATTGGCTTCTAAAAATGAAAATGAAGAAAAAAAATCAGAGTAAATTACTTTTTCTCTAAAAAAAACGTTCGTATAATTTGTGAATTCGTTGAGGATGGATATACAAATGCATGCTACTTAATTTTAATGAAAATGAGAATCGGGCATTAGTGCATTTGAAAAAAGGTAGGAAAGTATTACTTTGTTGCAAAGAGAGAAAAGGGGAAGGTTGTACGGAAGGCGTTGGCGTTATAGCGGGATGTGGAAAATGGTTTGGGTAATTTACTCCTCTGTAATTAGAAACAC
This sequence comes from Lepidocyrtoides sp. E14, assembly GCA_027743805.1. Classification (NCBI taxonomy): domain Eukaryota; kingdom Metazoa; phylum Arthropoda; class Collembola; order Entomobryomorpha; family Entomobryidae; genus Lepidocyrtoides; species Lepidocyrtoides sp. E14. Next base: position 10,187 of record JAHZMZ010002950.1, on the reverse strand, counting down.
ACAAAATTTAGCTATCGCATATTATTATAACTTTAGATTATTATTGACAGTAAAATAATATCATTGTTTTTGTAGTTTTCCTTCAGCTGTACATATTTCCAAATGTTTTTCAATAGTATACAATTTAACAGTAAAGTTTTCAGATGTTTTATGGCAGTAATGATTGTATCTTTTTGGAATAAATATTTCCTCAGAAATAGAGCTCAATCTCAAAATGTTTGCGTAACAAAGTTGTATAGTTAAGTTATTATAAGTATGACATTTATTATACGACTACATATCCAATTCCAAGAAGGCAACAAAATCATTATGATCAGCGGCAGCTCACCAGCTGGCTAAATTGCTGAGCATACAGGCTCATTTCTTTTCAACTTAATGCATACTCTCTGCTCGGCTTCGTTAAGTGAGTAACGAGAGGGGTACGCATAGATTAGGTTGTTAAGCCGAGTTGATATTATCAAATGAAATCTCAATTTGTGTCCCCTTTTCCATCCTCTCCCTTCTTCTGCCGCTTATAGATTTTATTAGATCGAGTTTCCTTTTACTAATTTTTACGATCAGCTATTCACCTACACGTCTCTATCCACACTGTACACATTTTATTTGATAGTGAATAGGTATACATTTACGTGAGACGAAGAGATACCTATATTATTCTTATATTTATGGCTTTCATCATATCATCCGATCACAAATACTCTAATTTCGTAGAAATGAGTAACGAATGGCTCATTAGACTAATTTGCTGGCGTTTCCCAGAAGAAAAAATGAATTTTGCATTTATATTGAACGAAATTGACTTTATGAACAATCCACAATACGAATGACAACAACAACAGCTATGTACATGCAGCCAAATTAATTAGGTACAGTAGTAGATGGTACATATAGCTATTGTAAATAAATTCAATGACTTGTTGTAAAGATGAAAGCTTTATTATCAATAAAATGCCTCTAGTTAGCTGTCTTTTGGAATAAATCCCTCTAAATTTACCTGTTTACATTAAAACCGACAATTTCTACGCTTCCATTTTGGAGGTCACGGATTAAAAACGTCAAGCAAACACCGCCAAAGAATCTGCTTTAGGTACAGATTTGCTGTTTTACAAGCTTGAAGAACGCAAGTAAATTAATATCTAATTCTTCCCATGCCCTCCATTTTTTTAAATTGAGACTACTGAGAGCATGAAAAAATGAAAACCGTATTTGTTTCGTTTAATTGTGTGCAGTAGCGGTAACGTAATCACGTGTGAGCGCTTGTCATTAGCTCCTGCCTTCATCTCCGCAGTCAAGGGGAAAATGCGACCAAAATCACTTTAAAAGTGACAAGAGGCAATTAATTAGGTAAAAAAGTTATTAAATTAAATAGGCAGCCAAGCTCAACCAAGGTATTTTCGTAATATTTATGAACTCATTTCATTGATAGGGTAGTATTATTACTTATATTATTTGTATATACTGCACTGTATAAATACGAGTAAAACCAGATGTAGCTTTCTGCATACTAAAAATTCATATTTTATAATAATTAATACCCATATGATGTATGTATATACATAATAAGCAGACAGACAAGACACCAGGGAAAATTTTACGATGTCGTTTTGCGCTTCTGCTTTTATAAAAGGGAAGGAAATGGGGATAATGTTAATATGCTATGGAACACGATTTTGCAATTTGCTTAAAAAGGTGGTTCGGCTGGTCAATGCAAACTTTTTTCCGGCCCAAGTATATTAGTATACTAAAATTCAAACAAACATACTTGATACATAAAAAAGCATAAACAGCATGATTTACCAGTAAACATTTGTGGAATGGAAGTAATATGCACGCATTTTTATTTAGACACTCTAATAATATGACGTTTTCAGTCAGCATTCATTTAAAAACAACAAGAGTGAAGAAGAGTACAAAGGGAAAGGAAAGCCATGCATGGCAAGGACATAAAACTCATTTGAATTCCATTCTCGTATCGTGGCCATATGCAAGAGGGATTATAAATTAATTGGCAATTAAAATCCCCGCACTTAATTAAGCTGATACCTGTTTCCTCCTCTCCTTTTCTCTTTCCCTCAAGTATCAAATGCATAATATTATTATGTACATGTTTTTCACATCACAGTTGTGTATATCTACATTCGTACATGCCTTGCAAAGTCCAGGTCGGCCTATTTTATTTTAATATTATCTACTGGCTAGGTGTGAGTATGCATGCAGCAGCCTCCAAATAATATGCCTAATAATATCCTTACTCAATTCCACTTGAAGGCCGAGCTGTTTCTGCGAAAGAACTAATATGCTTCTCTAGAAATAATCATGCATACCAGGCAGAAGACACATGGGTAGTAGTTTAGGTATAGATGGTACACAAACGTAATAATAGCAAAGGGAGTTAGAGAGTAATGATAGGAGCAAGTCCCAGAGAAACAGAAACAGCAAATATTTCATTAAGAGATCCATCCGCCACGATGTGAAGCTTTTGCCACCCTGACACTATGCAGAACTCTCCAATTTTCTCTATTGTGCATATGGTGCGTATATAAATAGTGTCTGCTTGCCTGCCTGCTTTCATTGTTCTTCTATCATATCAATCTTATCTGATGTAGGTAGTTGTAAAAAGAAGAGATGATGATGATGTGCTCATATGAAATGTACAATATTATTGCTGCCTGCCTGCTCCCCTATCCACACAGCAGAGTAGTAGCAGCAGCAGCGCACACATATCTTTTGTTATAATTTTATCATTCTTTGTTGCTGTACTCAAAAGTATACACGAAATGAAATGCGACGGTACGTGTTTACGTATGCATGCATTTTGCTTTTCTGGTTGTGGTGTGGTGGAGGTGGTGTGAGTTGCCAGAATTAGTCTGCACACTCATATTTGCATACAAATAAACCATCTGTCATATCCATCTCCCATTTCGTTTTCAGAGTTGATGACTGGTGTCAGTATCATCGTGGCATATCACATAACCCCCGAAAATTATTTTTTTGCAACGTACTAATCCAAACTCATAAAACATGAATGCAATTTATTTATTTATTCTATAGCCAGTTTCATAACTATCAAATCATAATATCCGTCAAAACACATAATACAACGTTTTTAATAGAAATTGGAAACGCAATTTTTTCCAGCTCATCCATCTAATTCATTCTCTGACATTTTCACTCGTAGAGCAGCATTCATGGTAATAATAAGCGGATGATTATGGTGAAGACGCATAAACTCGTTAGCTTAGCACTTTTTAATAAATAATGTGCACATTTATTTCTGTGTACCAGGTATATCTCATCATCAACACAATACCACCAAAGGAGTACACAGGTGTGTGTGTAGAATATGGAATGTTGAATATAAATGTAAATACTTGCAGAGTTGAAACAAACCATCTAATCAGCCAGTTAAACAACACGTTTACTCCGAAAATAAAGGAATGAGTCACAATATCCAATTATGCAGCTGTGAGTTTCGAAGAAGAATTTAAATTTTAATCCAATTTATCTTAAATTCATCAAAGTATCATGACTAGCAGAATAGATGAAAGCTGAAAATTGTCCATGTTTGCTTGTAGATAATGTGCGACTACACCGGCTCCAGACAATCTTTTCCCTTTTCAGCGGAAAAGTGGTAAATGTGGCGAGATAAATAAGTTGAATTTGTTTTTGTCAGTGTCACTCTGCTAATCTTTATAGCTTTTTATGGCAAAACGATAAGCGAAACTTTTTAATGGCTGGTCTTAAAGACCAATTTTATTAGATGTCTACTAATTCATGTATGATGAGAGTCATTTTATTATGCTTCCTACCAAAACTTTGGAAATGTCTTCCCAAGCGGAAGAAATGTATGATTCACCTAAGTAATTTATGAATCTTGGAAAGGGATTCAAAAAACATGGCTGAAAATTACAGTAAAATACTATAATCAAACCATCAACTAAAGTTCTAAATTGAGACTGCCTTCTACTCACGACAAGTATGTTTAAATGTGCTTAAAACTTGTTTCAATCCTTGATCTACGTGCCTATACACATCAAATAACCAATATTAGATAGAAAGACAAACCAACAGATGTGTTGCATTGCTTGCACAGGTATATATACTTATGTATCAATCACATGCCACATGATACTGGTTATGGCTGCTGCTGATGAGAAGGGAACTGAATGTAGGAAACTCCTTTCCATGGGACAGTAAAAGTTCATTTATTAACTCATCAAGACATTAAAAACGAATAGTTTCAATGCTTCTGTAGGGTCGATAAAATGAAAAGGGATCACAAGTAGAAAAAAGTATATGATGTAAAGCGTACACTCGCGTTGGCAATGATGATGATGACGATAATATTTTATGGTGACGTTGATTGTCTCCTTCCTAAAACTGATTGCACATTAAAATGATAAATAACAGCCTTTGGTTGGTAATGCTGTTCGTACCCATTGTTCGTGTGAGAGTGATAGATTATACTCCCCTTTCGTCCTCCCTCGCACGATTATTATTATGATTGACCCAATTAAAAAGAGATTCAAATAAAAACTCTCGACGTAAATTAGTCATCTTTCTATGCACTAAAGCAATAACGTGTACAACTGGAAAGGAAGACGGGCTGGCACATAAATTGAAGGGATAAAAAACAAAAGCAATGATTTTTCTAATAATGATAATGGAAAAATGATAATAATAGATCAATCAAGATAATAGTTATCATGTGCATGTTCGAATTCAGTTTTAAGTGGGTAATCGTGAAAGAGGGTAAACTCACTGAGTGGGACTAACCCTCCGGAAAACAAAGTCTCCTGTTAGCTCATTCATTCATACTGGCAACGCAACAGTGGCAACACATATACATTATCATCATCATCAATGTTACTTTTATTCAGTCTCTTTTCTCTAAAGAAGCAACGTCACACATGAAACACACTGCCGCGGTATCGAATAATGATGCTCATGCTTGCTTACCCTTACGTACATGCCTATATCTTTGAGTAGCAGTAGTAGTCCCAGGAAGAGCCATAGATTATTAGAGACTTTGGTTCTATCAACAAGGCAGCAAGCAACTCTTGTTATTAAAAGGTACGCCTAATGTTATTATTATTCTATTGGCAGAGTCCGTTAACGTAAGTTGAAATAACACCCGCATCCCAAAAGCATTTACCCAGTCCTTTACAAACAAATCAAACGAACCAACTTCATTAGTGAGGCCCTTCCTTTGTACAGCCATTAATGAGCTCTCTATTCAACTTGGATGAAATTAATCTACGGAAAGAATGGCATTATTTTATCAACCAACCAGCTTGGTATTTAGGTATATTGACCGTGATGACGATGCTTTCTCTCTGGCAAAGAGAACAATAAACTGACCGTTTATTTTGACGTTTACTTAGTCCTCTCCATATTATTATACTGAAGCAAAATTGTTTGCCCTTATGTCTGATGAACCTAGAACTTGTTGTTGGCCAATGGTTATGTAGAAATTACCAAGAATCTTTCTTTTGTAACTGGAAATGTTAAATTTGTTTTTAAATTTTGTTGGTCCACACCCTATTCCAGTAAGCATTTTGCTTTACTGGTTCTGAAAATCTAAAAAAAAAACATTTTTTAGGCTTCCGAATGCAACTCGTTGTGAGTACGCATGTTGGAGGGCCAACAGCAAGCTTATATATTTTGCAAAAGTTGCTTTACACGACATGACAAGAACATTCGCTTTACATGACACTTTGGCTTAAAACCATATCCTGAATCTGAATGAAAATCAACATAGGAATGTTTTGGTAGCGGTTGGCTCTAAATGCTCAAGTTTACTCTTAGCACAAATCTGTAACAAATTACATAAAAGATGCACACTACAAAGTGTTCCTCTCTAAAAAGATATCTGCCACGTAAACTGAATGCATCTGGAAGAAATGAAAAAACGCCTCCTGAGCGACGATACACNCCTCTCTAAAAAGATATCTGCCACGTAAACTGAATGCATCTGGAAGAAATGAAAAAACGCCTCCTGAGCGACGATACACCAAAGAGGCGTAAACCTTTCCTCCGGCTCTCATGTCTTTTACTTTGCCCATACCTAGCAAAGCACAAACATACACACGGTGAGCCGAAGCCGACTAAATAATTGAAGAGAAAATCATGATAATGGTAATTCCCTTGTAGATACTAATTACAGTTTTTAAATTAATGCTGATATCTCTGTTTTATATCTTTCGGGCCGTAGTTAGCACCGACATCAAAGTGTGAAATACTTTTGAAAAAAAAATCAATCTTAACTTTTCTACTTGCCTCATCAGAAGGTTATATGGGCTTTTTGCATTTTTTTATCGTTTTTTAGCCTGTCTTTCTCGTTCATATAGACACGCATACAGACAAATGCGTAGGTAGATTGTATATGTTTTATCAATTGTCAAATGATTATTATTATATTATTTATAATTTCTTGATTCTATCTTCACGTCCTCTTACGCAACATTAATTAATGAGTTGCATTATTATTGAGCACACACATGAAGGTCATTCATTACATTGGTATTAAAGTATAGACTTTTTAAGACTAAAATCTAAAAACTTTTCCATCTTCCATGTATTTTACTAATGGCAAAAGTAATAATGAATGAGCATTCAGACATATGTATCCTGACTCCTCGTCCTATTCATTACATTCATTACCGACGTAAGCAAAAAATCTCTGCCGAAAACAATAATAGGCTCATTAGGAGGGTTATACAATCAGCACACTAACAAAATGAATTTAAACACGCATACTGTGATGACGGAGCATTTGGGCATTGTAATATATGAAGGTATTCTGAAACGATTTTCAAATGTTTCATTATATTTTTTTTTATCATACCATGAAGGTCTCTACTGCTGCCCCACAATTCCTCTACAAACCATCATATTAATTTCTATATTAAAATTTCTTTTTGTTCTTCCTCGTCTTGGATGTATAAATTTATAATAATGTACCCATTTTCTTGCAGCAAGATGATAGCGTTAACAAAGTTGATGATGATGATGAGAAATCTTTCTCTTATAGCTGTATCGTTTTAGAGCAGTATACACAGCAGCATTACAGTAAAATCATCCACAATGAAGTAAACAGCAACAACAGACTGATGAATTTTATATTCACATCGCGAGGAATGAGTCCATTTTCCACATGAAGGCTTAAAACAGAGCTCACAGGGAGCTAATTAGAAGAGCGCTATAGGCAGGGGGGATGATGATGATAACGAAACAACAGCAGCCGCGGTAGCCGAGCCAAACGAGAAGACGAGCCTCACCCAAAAAATTAACGGTGGCAAAAAATACTTTAGTAACATCACATCGTCATACAATAACAATGTGTGTAAGTACGTTATATTACATAATAGCTTGTGTGTTAGTTCCCCGCACTACTTCTTCTACTTCTGTAAACATTTTACACAATTCAGCAAATCATCAAGAGTGTACACAATGAGAGAGATGAGATGCACACAATTACTACATTAGGCTCTTCCTCTCTCTCTCTCTCTTTGAATAAACAAAAGGAACAAAGCAGGCAGAGGTTTCGTTATTGCCTTAAACTAGACTAGCATACGCGCTAGGACAAATAGTGTAATGTGGTATTTACTGATAATATGTAAGCTTGTCCATCGTCGTTATCTTGGTCTCTCTTACTCCCTGCGTTTGATAAACTGTGCAGTAGTAGTGTGGCAGAAGCAAGCGACTGACAATGTGATACGTACGACTAAATGAAGACCAGGGAAGAAAGAAAAACATAATAAAATAAGTATTGTTCATGATGTGACGATGATGAAGTTGATGATGGTAGTGGTAATGACTGTAATGATGCTGATCTTCAACAACCCGACTTTCTATACACCGCTACTGCTACCACTACCACCAGCAGCACCATACAGTCACAAAAGAGGAACCACAACATAAAACAAACCAAACAAAACACACCTCTTCATTTGCCCATTTATTATTGCATTCGTTTCGTCTGTATTAATTTTCAAATGTCGAAGGAGTATAGAGCGCCATCATCTTCATCATCATCATGACTATATATACTCTAATAACAGGACGGCATCCTAATAATGTCCTCTCTCTAGAGAATCTCCCATACACCCATTCTGATTAGCTAATTGGAAATTTGATTCACTTTAATTTACAATTAGCGATTGGTGAAATTAGTTGCAATGGACAGAAAGGAGAATGAGCACGAAAAACGTCAAAGAGACGTTGACTAACTAAATAATAAAAAAAGAATACCAAAATACCTACCAATCTACCTACAGACATGCAAACACACACACACACACACTTCATCAGCAGCATCATCATCGTTAATGACTAATATGCTAACTAACAATGGACATTATTCATCGGCCTCCAGCAACGCTTGATCATTATCATCGTCATCATCACTGGCAAGTGTTAAAAGATACAACACTATTCGTACAAGTCATCATATCAGTAGATTGCACACGAGTCAAGAAGCGAAACCTACTTGGATAAAAAAAAGACTTGGATGAACAGAGTAAACAGCTTATACACATAGCCAACCGCACACTAGTAGTACTCCCAATGTTATTCTCTATGAATTTGTAAAGAAAAAACAAGGTACATCATCAACGTCATCATACCATCAGGAGGATCATCATCATCGTCGCCGTCGTCGAGAATTCAATGCTTTCCCCATTTTAATTTTCTTGATTAAAGCAGCCCGACCCTACTCTCGTGCTGAAGAGACTATACATGACACATGAAATACAACGTGGGGAGTATATGCATATAAAGTACATTATCGTCAATATTATAATGAAAAATAAAATGTAATGAATGAAATGTGTACTTAAGTGTACATGCCTATTTGTACGACTAACTAGGTTTCATTTCAAGTTTGCACTAAACTTTTACCTCCTTCTGCCCATGGTAGTTTCTGATACTGTTACTTCAACTGATGAGTGGTAAAAGCTTGTGTGTAACTTTTAATGAGTGGCTGAATAGATGTTGATGCATAAAAGTTTCCGTGCAAATTTTCCCCATGTTATTCATTACGACTTCTTTCCTGTGTGTAAAGCAAGGGATGTCTATTTATCATTCATCTTCTACTTGGCATGGCTGCAGCTTAGCACAGAGCTTTTACAATATTGTTTTTGATGATGGAATGAAAAAGACGACATGTAAGTGAATGGAATTGGAGGAGTCGTGGTGGTGGTGGTAAACACGACAGTGTTGAAGAGACATACTACTATTACTGCTGCTACCTTAATCATTCTGATGACAGAGACGCAAGCTGGGTAGATCTTGTTGGGGTGTATACTACTCAAAATAAAATATAGTATACAGTTTTTTGTTGATGATGATGATGATGATGCTTCTGATGATGAAAAAAGGATGAGGAAGAAGAGGAAAAGTAAAAGGAAAATAGCAGCCAGCCAGTAACGTTGGTAGAGAAAGCAATCATATCATAATAATAGCTCCAGCAACAAAAACATCGCCACCGCGAAAAGAGTCCAAAATATAAAAGGGAAAACTAATGGAATTTACTTATTTTGGCGTAATCTACCAGAAAACCAATCCGTTAGATGGAATTTAGATTAATACATACATATATTGTACTTATAGCGTTTTTCATCGTAAAACACCGTACATTTATATGTTTACGTTTGAAGGACAAGCCACACACTCACACGAAAGGCGCATTCATCTGGCTAAGTACATAATCATTTATGTACATATGTAATATCATAAAGTAATGGCAAAAAGGGAGATGATGATGATGATGAGGATGACTGCCATCTCTGTCTTTCTCTCTTTTCCTTTTCCGTTGTCGTTTGCAGGAAAAGGGAGAAAGTAGGAAAAAAGTGCAGATTTTTCGCTTCTCTTCCAAAAAACTAAAGATGGTCAAAATGTAGCCTTCTGGCTGGCATCTGTTCTACAAACAGTGATGTCATTTTGAAGGACTTTTTATAATAAAACTAAAAGTCAATCCAGAGGCATGGCTCCTTGTGTAGAAAAACAAGCCCATTAATGTAATTAGAGTTTATAATGGGCCACAAGATATTATAGAAGACCTGAAATCAGTTGGATAGACAAGGATCCTACGCATCAGACCAGAACCTTTTTTCCTGGTGTGTTGCTGTCTGGAGAAATCACTGAGCTTGCTTTTCCATCTTGATTCTCTTGTGATGGGGATGGCA
>JAHZMZ010002949.1:0-19994 GCA_027743805.1 Lepidocyrtoides sp. E14 | reverse complement strand
TTTTTTTTATAAAAACACAGGTACCTGCATATTCCACCTATTAGTGTCTAGCATTTTTCTTGCGGTAGTTTCATCAACTGAACATATTGAACTTAAATCTTGAACAAGTTTGTACTTCAAATCATCATTTAATTCGATCTTCACCTCAGCAATTGAGATACTGCCTAAATTGCTGGTAGAAGAATCCTCATCATTAGGTCCATTTTGCTGGGGATCTTCTAAACCTGCAGCTCCATCTTCATCTCTGCTCTCCTCTACTTTAACTTTCTTTTCGTTCGTTTCGGCCACTGTCGCCATCGTAGAATCATCGTCTCCTGACATTGACATCCTCAACGCTAGGAATGTAGTGCTTGGCTTATAAATTGTAAAATATGATTTTCGGTTTTTCCTACACCTTGCTTCGGACGTCTGACAAGTATTAATTTAGCACTTAATGTCAATGCCACAAACTGGGGACAGAGATTGGAGAATAGCTGAAAGTTCCAATAATTATAAACGGTTATAAGTATAAATATCGATAATATTACTGGCCCATTATATCTCATATTTTTTTTAAATATTAGTTTCATACACGTTACTTCACTTTCACTCACATTCAGTCGCAAACTGAGACAATGCTAAAACAGACAATAAATGCAGATAGATACTGTCTTCTTTTGTGTTTGAGAGTTTTGAGAGTGAGCAGCTAAAAACTAACTGGGACTGGTGAAACTTTTGTGCTAAAAAACTGCGAATTTAAATCATACTAATTGCTCCTCGCGACTCGTAGGGATGAGCAGATAAATCGGTAAGACTTTTAAAAATCGAAATTCAGTCAATTTTCAATGCCATATCCTTCAACAGAACATGAGGTGAGGAATGAGGATTGAGGACCATTTTGCCTCCACTTCACTACAAATTCATACAAATGCAGCAAGGCTCTTTTGTTTGTCAATACTGTATAATTCTCCTCCGTACTCTCCTCAATCCATAAGTATTATAAGTAAGCTTTTCTAGGAATCTAGGAATATGTAGATGATAGAGGAAGGTGGACATTTGCGTTGCGTAATGCATTACAAAAACAGTTTCAGCTTTGATGCGAGGTGCACGGATACAGCCAAATCGGCTGACTACTTTCGGCAGGTGTGTGTGATCTTAGTTCTTACACTAGCGTCTAGATTAGATAATTAGTTAAAACTGCTGTCACATAGAAATCATTAGCATTGAAAATATTAATGCATCCACTTCCACTAAAATCTACTCCAAATATTATGGTTTTCCTGAAAATGGTAAAAGGTGCATTTTACTGAGCTGTCAAAGAAAAAATCCACTTTACAATCGATGCACATTACTCACACTGCACAGTGATTGTGAAAGCAAGCACACAGCACTCACAGCTACAGCAGCCTAGCTCGATGAGAAAATAGACTGTTTAACCTTGAAAGTTTGAAGCTGCTTAATTATTATTGTTAATAGCTTTCGATATATGATAAGGATTTGTTGTCAGTTGTCACATGCTAGGTAAAGTTGCGAAAACCACCGACAATTGCCCTTGTCATAAATGTTAATGTGTTGTAAATGTCCTCCAAATCTTGCGGGAGTGCTTTCCAGCAATTTGTGGATAAGCTGAAAACGGGAAACATTGTTGAAAAGCAAGATGAACTACAAAAAATAATTTCTGGTCCTTTGGGCTTAGCCAGAGAAAAAACTAGTATTTTGGAAACGTAAGGTTTTGTCCAAATTTTTTGGAACATTTTGCTTTCTTTTTCGAAACGCAATTATCGACATTTAAATTAAATTAAATTAAATTATTCTGATGTAAAATTTAAGGGACGAAGCTATAGCAGTACTAGCTCGGATTGATCCAAAATATAACGCTGAGCTGAGAGGAAGCGTAGAAGGAATATTTTATGAAGAAGTGGAGCGAGCCAATTCTATTTTGTTAGTTGACAATTTTTACTGATGACTCTTTGTCATTTCATTCACAGTAATAAAAATTTTGAATTGTGTTTGCAGGGACTACCTTGACTCAAACTTAGCCGAACTTCAAGTATTATTGGACGGAATTCTTCAAAAAATTCAGAATGAATACCAAAATTGTCCAAATTTGTCTCTTGCTCTAAGCTGTTACGAAGATGCCAGAAGTGTCCTGATATATTTGAAGCTAAGGTATGTTTAGTTAGTTTACAGTAATTAATCCAAGAACAAGAAGATCCCTCCTGTCTTGTTGAGCTGACATATCAACTATGTTTTTCATGTATTTTTGCAAAAACAGAACAAATCTTTGTAGACTTAAATGCTCAGTGCCCATTGACGAGCCACTAAAGGGAGGTGGCAAAGTTGATTCCACTTTAGAATTTGAAAAGGGAGACTTTTTTTTCCGACTCGGAAAATTGGAAGTATCTTCATCTCTACTTGACTCAACTGGGTAGCAACTTTTCAATGAACAGCACAACGACATTCTCTCATTAATCACAAATCTCCAAACTTGAAATAATAAAATTGAAAAAATGGATCGGGTGACAATATATGAAAATGGATCCACTTCGGATGGTAGAATCATTCCAGTTTTGCCTTCCATAGAAGAATTTTTAAACAAGATATGTGAAGAATTCAAATGCCCGGACTATAAAGTAATTTATACAGCTACTGGAGCACTGATTTCTGATGTGAAAGTTATTAGGTAGCTACTTACATCCTTCAGTTTGATTTGACTCTGAAGCAGCAACCAAACAAATTTATTATGCGTTTTATCTAATAACCTTGTTTTTTAGAAATGATGAGGTCTTGTACGCTTCAAAAGGAGAACCGTTCTGCCCACTCCGTTTTGAGGAGAATGGGACTGCCACTGTCAGCAGAAGTTTTTCAAACTCGGACCAGGGAATTTTTAAACGGAGAAATTCAACAGATTGGATAAAGCTCAATGTTGGCGGCCAACTGTTTTATACCTCACGAACAACCTTATTGAATAGCGACCCAGATTCCATGTTGGCAAAGATGTTTTCTCCAAACTCAAATTTGCATCCTAGTTGCATTGATTCCAACGGGGCATACCTTATTGATCGAGATCCACGATATTTCAGTCCATTGTTGAACTATTTAAGAAGTGGTGCCCTAATACTGGACCCAGACATAAATCCAAGAGGTCTGCTTTTATATATTTTTTTTCACATATATAGTATCTCTGAGTATAAAAATATCTGCAGTTGCATTGACGAGATTAATGGTTCTTGTGTTGCAGGAGTGTTGGAGGAAGCGTACTTTTTTAATGTACAGTCATGCATCCCTTTACTGGAACCATTAACGATTCCAAGAGATGATGCTCCGCTAAGCAGACGAGACGTAATCAATGCCTTGATTGTTACACCAAATAAGGATTCTCTCCGTTTTCAAGGAGTAAATTTAAATGGTGCAGATCTGTCCTATTTGGATTTACGCAACGTCAATTTCAAGTTTGTGAACCAAATATCATGCAATTAAAATTGTAAGCTATAATATTATGCTTAAAGTGTAGCTCGGTATATTTGTTTCATTGTCCTGTATTTTCAGGTATGCCAAATTGAGAAGCGCAAGACTTTCATACTGCAACTTGTCCTCCTGCAATTTTGAAAGGGCAGACATGACTGACATTATTATGAACTGTGCAGTTCTAAGTGGAGTTCGCCTAAATGGCGCAGTTATGGAAAACGCAAAATGTCTCAATTGCAATTTCCAGGTGAGTTTTCTTAAAATTATCTTGTGCACTTTCTTTTGTACTGATGATGGGTCAAGAATGACGTTTTTACCAAAAACAATTGATGCTTTCAGGATCCTTTGGGAATTAATGCAAACTTGGAGGGTGTAAATTTGCGAAATGCAGCACTAGAAGATTCGGATCTCACTGGTGCAAATTTAAGAGTAGCAAACTTGAAAGGAGCCAATTTAAAAGCCACAATTCTACGTGGGGCGATACTGGCAGGTGAGATGCTGCATTGATAATGCAATAATGACATAACAATTTTTCATTAAAATATGATATCTGTTCAATGTTGATTTATAATTCAGGAGCTGATTTGGAGAAAAGTGATCTCACTGGAAGTGATCTTCACGAGGCCAATTTACGGGGAGCAAATTTAAAGGATGCAGCTCTCGAATTAATGATAAATCCACTCCATATGTCACAGGCAATACGTTAGCGATTTCAGACGTAATAAAAAACTCACAAACAGCGTTTCGAATATATAGTGATGTCATCAAAATGGAAACTGGCATTATTTTCGAAACGACGGTATACTATTTTCTTGTACATTTATAACAAAAACCAAAGCAGAATTCCCGGTAGCTACGTCATACAGTTTTTGCAGCTAACTCTTTTTTGTTCATCAATAACAATCGCACATTTAAATTTAATGATGTCGTATTATTGTCGTAAATAACGTGTAAATAACAATATTTCACTGTAAATGTGTCGTACATAACATTCAAAATAAAACTGGACATTTTATGAGTTATAATGAGCCATATTTTCGACAAAATCTTGATTTAAAATTGGTTGCATCAACCTGATCAAACCCAACCAAATAAACTACATATTACTCAAATTTCCGCTGGTAATTGTTTTGACTATCTCTCTCTGATATCATATTATCATCCTAACGAATCTTTTCATGGAGCATTTCTTGTAGTTGTAGCATTCCATCTATTTCATAAATGGATGTCCTCTTCATTCATTTCATAGCGTAGCGTATGTTATAATCTCACTAAAAATAATATGTGTGTGTATTTTACCTGTCCTGTAGCAAGGTATTAAATTATATGGCTTTGTGGCTGTATTAGTAGTAGTAGTACCAAAACCAAAACTACCATATGAAAATGATCTTTGCATCACAGATGTTCAGAAAATGAAAAAGTAGGTAATGCTGAATGGATGTTCCATAAGGTACCTAACCTAAAGTACAAGTGCTTTAAAAGTGAGAACTGTACAACATCATGAAGAAAATCTGGAGCAAGTTTGGTAAATGGGATGGGGTTTAAGTTATTTTATCGTGGTAGGAAATGTAACGATATGCATTATGAATATAGCAGTGTAGCAGAGGGTAGGGCTGTATATCTATTGAAAAAAAAACATTTTGGCAACCGTATATCATTATTAGACGTAGACATGTATGCAGTGGTAGTAGTAGTAGCTCAGTGAAGTGAGTAAGCACAAGACCAACACAAGTTGAAATATAAACAGTTTGTTGTATGAGGGTGGGGTTGTTAATTAATGGAAAAGTTAGAAGGATAGATTTATTTTAAAGTCTTTTTAAAGACAAACTGCTGAGAATTTAGTGCAGATTTTAAGATCCGTAATTTTGGAATAAGCTTATAGGGGTACCTTGTCGTGTTCAAAATAGTGAAGGTGTCAGCCAGAAGATCAAAGTTTTTTGACATCAGAATATAAAAGGAACAAATATTTAAACACTCTACCTAAATTGGCTGAAAGGTTCAGTGATTACTGCTGTTGTGCTGCTATTAAATTTGTTGAACTCATTTCGTGGTACAAGAGGGTCGTCGATATATTTAAATAAAAGCTGGAGAGGGAGATAAAACTTTTAAAGTTTTTTTGTAAAAGTATTATTTTTAAGCTGAGGAAAGATGAAGGGGTGCATTTTCAATATTGATAGCGGGTACTTGGAAGGTCTGTGTAGAGGTTTCAAAACAGGAATTCTTACTCAGAATGATTACCTAAATCTGGTGCAATGTGAGACCTTGGAAGGTAATTTTTATCTAGCAGTTGGCCTATTTTTGTATCCAATTTTTTGCCCATCTGAATTTCACGACTTATTTCGGAGCCTTTTAAATTTAAAATTCCTTTTCAATTAGATTTGAAACTCCATCTGGCTGGAACGGATTATGGCAACTTTTTGGCAAATGAGCCAAGCCCTTTGTCAGTATCCACGTTGGACGATAAGTTGCGAGAAAAGCTGGTGAATGAGTTCATGCACATGCGCAATTGTGCTGTGGAACCTCTGTCCACATTTTTGGATTTTATCACGTTAGTTATCTTTCTTCACTACTGAAATAATTTATTAATTTGCAATAATTGCATTGTGCGATTTGTGATTCATTTTTTTAGGTACAGCTATATGATCGACAACATTGTGCTTCTGATCACTGGAGCGTTACACCAAAGACCATTACAAGAGTTATTGCCAAAATGTCATCCTCTTGGATCTTTCGAACAAATGGAAGCTATTCATATTGCTACAACCCCAGCTGAACTCTACAATGCTGTACTTGTGGATACTCCATTAGGTGCGCTTACTTACGACAATTACCAGTCTCAAATTATTGTTAGCATCATCGTGACAAAAACGTTTACCTTCATAATCTTTTCTTTCAACATTGTATGGATTGCTGAGTGTATAGCACAGCGACATCGGGCAAAAATCGACAACTACATTCCAATATTGTAACTTTGCAATTTTGTTTTCAACCGTAAACTGTGTACCATGTAAGGTGTAATTATAATAATAATCATAATCGCATGCGTAGCTAATATATTAGTGGCAGTATAAAGATTCATGTTATATATAACCTATTCTTATTTCAAAATCAGTTCATATTCATCATATATTATAAACTGTGTGTATATATTCTATATTATTCTGCTGCGACAATTTACAACACAAACAAAACTGTTAAAATATTTAGTATCGATGATAAATTAGTATTAAAATATAACCTTTGTCCCTTTATCAATGTCAATCAATGTCAAACCGATTTAGTCAAAGTAGTATATTATAAAGTATAATAAAAAAGTACTTATTATGTGATAAAATTACAGTTTTCGTCTTTTAATTATATTCTGAATTTTCTATTTAGGTTTGATTTTATTTACACAAAAATTTGGTGCGTCATTCCCCTGTAGAAATAATAAAATATAAACTCATAGATTTAGAAACGAATAATAATTCCCTTTCCAGTCCCCCACATTTTCTTCTACTGCCATCGATGATATCCCATCTCTACCAAGGAAGTGGATCTTTTTGTATCAAAGGCAGGTGTGATTTTGCTGGAAGCAGTGTTTCGAATGAATAAATGAAACTTTCCCGCAAGTTCCCACATGGTATCCTTTCAACATGCATTAGAGGCCAAACCTGCTCACGAAGTTGTGTCTACATCATTCATGAAACAAAGCATGTTCACACATTTTGTGCCAAGGAACGTTAGTTTATGAAGTGCATACACCATTTGTGCCCGATAAGTGTTTTTAGACCCCTGTATATGAATAACATTTTTTTATAGCTAATCGTTGTTACCTTTCGAACATTTATGTAAGACCAATGTTCTTCTCGAACACGCCTACAAATTTCCCTCAACTTTAGACCATCATTGAAAGTTACAAGCGTAGGTATATTAGCTATTTGTGGTGGTAGGCCTGAAGAAACGATCAACAACAATGAGTATTATTACTTGATTTAAAAAAATAAGAGTACGTATTAAAAATAATGTTTTCTGAATGCTGGCAACCGTGTGGTCGAAAGAGAGTTTTGGCCTGCTTTTCGATCCACTGTAGTTCGTTGCCTCTGTAGAACCCTTAAATGTTTCAATATGAATATTAGTTCCTTTCGCAGTTTCTTTTTTTAAAAAATCATCCACAGAATAATATGCAGATCAATATTCACTTGGAAGTTTTTGCCAGTCCCTGGGTCGCACATCCTCCATTTTTTGGAGTACTGTATCGCTGAGATGGAAAATATTCGCGACATCAGGTAGAAAGGCAAGGCAATTGCCTTGCGATGCCATTAAACTTAATATTCCCTTTGATAACAAGACACATTTTATAAGAATGCATCGAAACGTAATGAAACAATTTCCTACCATGCATTGAAGCTATAGAACTTTTTGCAGCGAAATAAATTACTTTAATTCGACCTCCATCTGGATATATTTTAATAGTGGCACCTGGCTCCGTAGGAGCTTTAATTGAAAGGAACAGGGGATGTGATGTTGTTATTGATCTCCTGTACATGTAAGTGTTTCCACTTGGTCTCACATATTTTTTCCTGAATCCAACAATTGGAAAATCTGTAATGTATGGCGACTTTTTCGGCAAAGGGGGTAATGGACGGTCCCATTCGGCAAATCCCAACTCTGTGAAATCATCATTCAATGAATATTTATAGGGAACATCAACAGATTCTACACGTCTGTCCTCAAGTCATATTATCGCACTAACTTTTTGTTCCAATATTAGAAACTCCAAATCCTGTCATCTGATTCCTTTTCATAACTTTTTCCCTTGGTTCTGGAATGTTTGTACCACCCAAGTACAATTTTTCCATTTCGTTCATCGTGTCATACATTTCGCAGTATAAAAGACCCGAGTAGAAAAGCTGTTCCCTTAATAGTTCTGTAAATGAAAATGAAATGGGTTTAATTCTTTTTGCTACCCACTCTGTATTTTTAATTATTAAATAAATTGAATCATAACCTGACTCTTCATCTTCAGGTTTGTTTTTATTTCGTTTTGGTGGCCAGTCATCTTTAATTATCGTGGGAAGCTGATACAGCCTGCCAACGACCTCTTCTCTAGTTTTGCTCTTGCGTTTCTTTCCCCGAGACTGCGAATCTGCAGACGCTTCATTTTCTTTCTCCTCATCTTTTTTACACTCTTTTTCACTCCATGAGGGAGCTGTCAATAAAGGTTAGCAGATTATCACAATGCTCCCTCACACTACTTATCTTAACCCTTTTGTAAGAAAAAAGTATAAACATCATCATGATTACCCTCTAACACTCCCTTTTTCTTGGCGTATGACGGGTTACCAGCGATAAACATAAAATGAGAAAATGACCAGCCTTTGTTAGTTAAAGGCACCCGCTTCATTATCTCTTTTACTTCTTTAGAAGTGATACCACTGCCAAGTTCCGTAACTGCTTTATATAATGGGTCCACTAGCTCACACAATGGTTTTCCAGCAGCCAAAAGATCTTTTACGTCAACCACACATTTTAGCTGTGAGGAAGGTAGACAAAATATGGTTATGACTTATCATTTAACTTCTTGCAAGCATTTTATTGTACTCAGCTACCTGTGCGCTGGTGAGTTCAACTAACCACCACGGGAATTCCACGGGACCTCTTCTAATTTTCACAGTTTTCAAAAAATTTGTACCTGATCTGAGATTAGGAGGGTCGGCTTCCACTGAATACAGGAAAAACCGAATAAAAATTATTTTAAATAATTTTATGCATTTTTAAAAGTCGTGGAAGAAGCTTCCAAAAATTGAGTTTTCCGAAAATCATAAAATAAAAATTACAGAATCTTCCTGCCGTATCTGGGAGAGGTTTTGAAGGTAGCATGATACTTTCAGGAATACAGCCTGGTCTAAGGGGTTCCCGTTGGCACGTTTGTCGTTTTTGAGCCATGCGAGATTCATACGCAGAAGCTTTCGTCTGACCGGTACCCATTTTCTTTTCAAAACGTTTCTTAAAAAGTTCTCCATATGGTGGCAAGGGGTGCGTAGCGTCTGGGGGAATTTCAGGATTAACATCGCAAGTCGTTTGTTCCTGGAGTTGATGCAAACATTACATTCCCGACATTCACAGGATCAAGTCAACAAGAGATAATTTTCAAAAGGTATGAATGTATTTACCAATGATAAAACTTACGTTTTCCATAATAAATTTAAAATTAGTAGAAATGTTACAACAAATTTGGAGGGGAAATAAAAATGCCAATTATTCACTGAAAATTTTGGATACTTTGAAGAATTAAAATGACCACAAAAACGAGAAATGAAGCAAATTGGGTTTTTGCGTTGCCTTTATACTTTTGTTTGACGCATGCAAAATAATAATCTAAATTATTTTTTGTTTGCCTGTGAAAAGCAACCGGTGATTATGGCAATCAATCATGCATTCAATGCTCTACTCACAGACCCAATATCAATGAAACTACAAAATGATTCATTCACTGCGAGCTGACTTGTTGAAACGGGTTGTTCATGTTTTTCATATTTCACTTTTTACTTTTCTTTCTAACTTAATTAAAAATAAAAACTTACATTTAGACACAATGATTGAACACCAAAACGTAGTATATAAGGTTTTCACAGTTTTTGCTTTCAAAAATACGGTTTACGATCATAGGTAGGGTATAAACTATCGTGAGTTTCTTAGAGTACGTACTCTAAGGTAAATTTGGTACAGATTTAACATAATAATAATAATGAGTAATGATATAGGTATACGTATATATATAATTTCACCTCTTCAAACTATGAATTTGAAATGTTGGCAGTAGAGCTACATAATAAAAACTGAAAACGGAGGTATAACGTTATCACTTAATAACTAAATTACGGTTTAGTAAGATTCACAGCGATTAAACCGTGTACATCATAAAACATTTGTTATTTTAAAACTCAAATTTAATCATTTTGCGTGTCGTCAAATTCAAAATTTATACAATATTTTTATGATATTCACAGGTACACATTTAAAAAAATATGCTGGTAAATCTATAGTAGAGTCTTCACAAATATTCCTCTCGAGCACGCTGACTACGTTCAAACGTTATTTTAACTGCCGCCGTGGTATTAGTAATGCTACTTATGGAGCCGGCGGAAACCTGACCGACATGATCTAATGGTAAGTAAATATTATTATTCGAAATATTATTCCTAGTCACATTTTCCTCATTAAATCTATGAGTTAGCAATAAAATATTAGAACTTGCAGAAGAAGAAACGGGTGATAATGGTTCCGACGATCCAACTGGTCCACTTCGACTTGAAGTTCCGTTAGTGCCGTTACTGCTCCTTCCGCTGCCACTACTGCGACCACTTCTAGCACTGCGACTACCTCTACCATTAGGATTCGGACTGTAGGTTGGACCAGAGGCTCCATTTGTAACCCCTGCTCCTGAGGGTGGAGGGGGGGTTTGATTGTTGCTGGAATTGGAACGATCAGACCTTCTGGTGGGTGCTCGAGCACCATCCCGTGCCTCATAATCTTCTTCGTCTTCAGTCTCTCTTTCGTCACTATCATCACCAATTAGAGCCTCTTCCTCTTCTCCGATTTCCATGTCTTCGTCTACATCAGAGTAGTCAGAGTCATAGTCTTCATCTTCTTCAACAGAGTCATCATCACTGTCTGAAATTACCACTTCGTCTACCATTGGCGAGTCTCCATTTGAACTTTGGTTTACTAAATTTTGAGGTCTAGCAGGAGGAGCAGGTGGATTACTACTTTGCATGACGGACGAGAGACTTTGACCAGATGCTGGCGGTTGTGCGGCTGCTGCGGGGGCGTTGGGATTTCCTCGTCGTCGCCTTGTAGTTACTCCTGTTCCCTGTTGTTGGGCAGGTGGTGGAGACGTATTGTTAGTTCCGGACGACCCTGCTCCAGTGTTGTTTCCTGAAATCCGTATTCCTGCAACACCTCTCTTCGCTTCTGCAAGGTTTTGTTCTCTTTTGATGCGCCTTGACACACTTCGGTTATTTAAACGGTATTGAATCATTTGAGTAAAGTCCACAACATACAAATGGCCGGCCAGAAGAAGTTGACAAGTAGGTTTATTTGAAGAAAATTCACGCTCGAGATCATTCATGGTTCTTTCGTCATATTGCCACCAGCCTGCACATGGAACAACGGATAATTTAAGAATTTTTAGACCTACAAAAGCAACTTGTCTAGATTACATTTTGATTTTGAAGTACAAAAAAGCAATTTACCTCCACTTCTTGATTCATAGTACCACTGATAACCGTTTGCTAATTTTGGTTCCTTGTACAGTTGACTGACATCCTTGAGTTGGGGATTAGTTAAAACACTATATGGAACTTGGGCGCGACATATGGCACATTTGCTATTGGGTCCCTGCATGGCAACACCTTTGATGCACAAAAAGCAGAACACATGACGACACGGTAGTTCAACAGGGTGCATACATGGCTGCAGGCAAATTGGACATTCCCCTGCTGAATCCTGGCTGCTATCGGCACTTCCAGACGTCGAATCTTGTCCATTTCCTGGTACTTCAGCCATTTTGTTGCACGTACGGACTCAGTTGAAATGAAATGAAGATGGGATGAAGCCGATAACTTTATATTTTGACAGTTTACTGAAAAAACATTTAGATAATGTATCTTAAGTTATTATCATTATCACAATAAGGCATCATTGAAAGTGGTACATGGCATTATCTTAGCAAATAGTCGTAAAAATTACACAGCACTATACTATGGGTCAAAAAATCGATTCCTGTAAAAAACTATTTCTAATTCCAAGGGAGATGTCATCTCTCTTCTAATTCCAAATAAACTAGGAAATAATCAAATTCACAGAATATTCACTCTCACTACACTACTAACTATGATTTGCATTGCTGACTGCATAAAAAACTATCTGAAAAAGGATAATTTTATAGCAAATGCCATTGCTCCCAGCGACAACCAACCAAGAAAGGTGATGTCGCTAGCCAGGCAAATGACTACTACAGGATATAGTGTCGGTCGGTGGGGTGGATGACATTTGATTTTTCAAATCTACAATCAAAAAATAGTCTTCCGTGTGCGGTTTATGTTATTCTAAGAGTAAGCAAAGTAAACTAAGAACCAATGATTGATAATGCTACAAAATAGAAAATCAATATTTTACCTGTATTAATCACGCCGAGCACCGTTGTGAACTAACTTCACCAGTCAGTCTTTGAGTATTATCCGGTAACATAATGAAGTGGAACGCTACTATTTATAGAATTATCAGCAAGTTTTCTGAGTAAACTCGAACGAGCGAATTCTCCGAGTTTTGATTTCACATTAACAAAACTTTTTCACTAGAGGATTACCAAAAAACTGCGTTTTTAACAAACACGGCGTTAGACTATTTGATGGTTCAAACGACATTTAAACTCCTTCAAGTCCTACTTAATCAAAGTTCTTTTACTTGACACTGTAAAGTCAAGATTGACGTTATTGTCTCTTATTAATCGACTAAACCTGCTAACAATAACTACTTAAAATTAACTATTAGCATCGTCTACCTAAGTAAAGCAGGAAGAATCCAGTCAGCTGACACTTTAACACACAGCACATCATTAAAGTATTTAATTAACATTCTCCCTCCACACATATTAACTACTACTTCAAGAACGTACGTACCGTGAACGTTGGATTGGAGGTGATATAATTAGCCTTTTTTTCACTCAAAAAACACCAACACAAAAACAGGATATCAATATATCACACTACTACACCACAAAATATTTTAATGTTTTTGCGTGTTTTTTGCCTTTTTTTCGTGTATCGGGCAACTACTGTTGTACGTACGTGAACTATCCTGCTGCTGAGTGCTGGGTACTGGCTGTGATTTTCTGTTGTTTTGATTTGGTTGTGTTTACGAAAGAATAACACAACGTGTTGTGTATGGTGCAGTTTGCTTGCAGTTGTGTGATTTTTCTGTTGCGGGACAGACACTAAAAAAAGTGTACTTACGAGTAGGCAAACCCGACATCTAGCGTAGTGCTGCTGAAACGCAGTGCGTCAGTTTAATTCTAGACTAGAAGTAAGTTGTTATAATTTCAAAAGATGGCGCTGCAGTATTATTTTGTCAGTTAGGGGTACTTTTTGAAAAGAGAACAAAGATAGAGGGCGGAGGGTGGCGTCCCAGCCCCAGCGCAGTACTGCTGCTCACGTCTTCTTTTGCGGACACATGACTGCGTTGAATTCGAAGTTTCTTCAATTTCTGTACAGATTACTAAGTTTGTCGAGCGCGAGGAGGTTGGAGTTTTATGGATATCTCAATACAGAATGAAATAGACTATGACAATGACAAAATGACAATAAATGTTGACTTTGTCGCATCCAATAGTTCGGCTTAAAAATTTACATTTTTATTTAAAATCATTATTATTACATTAATAGACTATAATATTTTAACAAGGACCGTGTGCAACGTTATGTTATATGAATGTAAAAAAAACAGTAATACAATAAGTCAAAAACATTTTTAGGATTAATATTATGCCATGTCATAATATTTCGCATTGCAAAACCTACATTATTCTATTTAAAACATTCGGGTTACATTTAGTAGTAATAATGTCCAATAATAATCACGCGTTTTCTTTCGTTTTTAACAAGACTTTATTACAAAGTTGTAGCGAAAAAATTGATCACGAATCACGACAGCAAATACATACACAAAGTAAGCAATTTATATTGGTTATTATACTACAATTTTTAAATTATCCGACACCTAACAGATCAGAATGTACAATACATCGAAGAAAAATTTACGACGACAATAATGTCTCCGTAAACTTGACGCGTTCGTTGCAATTACAGTGATGATGAAACTTCTGTCTGTTAAATATGCATATTTTTATAATCTTTTTATCCTCGTAAAAAATACATACAAGTGAATAAAAAAAACAAGATATTTAGAATTAATATGGCGTTGTGGTGACTTTAATAATAATTAGTGTACTTTAAACGTGTCCTCTACCCGCTTCACATTTTTTTTTTTGCGCAAAATTTTTTCAATAAAGAAAAAGAGGAAGAATTTCCTCATGCATACGTTGCTGTAGAATGTATGTACATAATAGGATAGGACACAAAGTGATAACTGATCGATCACAATTAAAAGTTTTCGAACCTACATTTTTTATTAAAACAATAATTATTGCTGTAGTTAAATACAAAGTTTTTTTTTTAATTTTCTAAAATTACGATAAGCAGAATTCATCAGTCTTCAATCTTGATTTATGCTGTACTGTATCCTGCTTATATTTTTGGAATTCCTTATCATTACTACTACTACACATTTTCCAGAAAAAAAAAACACAAAATTTTCCAATAATCATCGTTTGAATAAGATAAATAATTATTCGGCATTCATAAAAAGATTATATTTTTTTCTCTCGCTACAGATACATGGTTGGCGTTTGTGGGGTAGAAGTTTTTCTTGTCCGCTGACTGCACTTTAGAGGAACCTTTTGTAGAATTTCAACTGGTGGAGGAGGCGGCGTGTGAGCTGCGTGATGATGACTTGGTACAACCATATCAGTAAGCTTCTTCTTTACCCCTCCAACAAGTGCTCCTCCACCATTGCCAAATACATTATTGCTGCCGCCGCCGCCATGATGATGGTATGATTCGTCGTTAAAAACAAGATTTGTTAGCGACTTTGGTCTAAATATCCCCTTACCCTTAGCACTGGCCTTAAGATTCATATTTAAATTTAACAAATTCAAGTTCAGGTTTAGCCCCGACGTGCTACTGTCCCGAATGCTGTTGATATTGCTTACACTCACATTAAAACCGTGAGGGTTGCTGCTGCTATGAGGGAAACAACGATGTCGTTGCGAGCATCCACCAACAGCCGCTGAAGATGACACGCCAGACTCCAAACTATTTCGATTCAAGTCATTCATAGATTTATACCTACAATCGAAAATGGGCGACCTTCGAAAAACAATCCGGTTTGCTGGACTTCCACTTAGTCCTTTACCATTTATATCAGCAGATAACAAACCACCGGCAAGTGGAGAGCTACCATGATTTTGATTAGATGAGCTATTAGTGCTGTTGTGCTTTACATAAAGATGCTGCTTCGGTTTCCCTTTTTTATCCCCACTTGACGAACTCCCATAAGAACCACCCGAGCCACTGGTGTTTGTTGGAGTGGTATTGATTGAGTTCCCTGTTGATCCCAGACTGTAAGGATAAGAGTTGTGATGGGAGTGATGGTGAGCGTGACTGGTATTGTTGTGGGTGTGTGCTGCAACATTATCTCTCGATGCATTATTACTTTGCGTGCTTATCATGCCCCCATTGCAAGTTGAATTTGATGAATAGCCATAGTGGGCTATATTATTGTTATTGCTTTGTTTTAGCTTCTGCGCTTGGGAGTTCTCAGTGCTTCGAATTTGTATTTGAACACTTCCACCATTATTATGAATTTCGTTAGTTATTCCTGTCTCAGTTTCCCCACGATGAAGAACATTGTCTGCATCACATTTTGATAAATTCTTTGAGTTTTTGTTGCTCACGCTAACGCTAACTCCTCCGGGTGGATTAAGAAAGAATAAATTTTGCTTGGTGGGTATTGTTTCAATAGGAGGTGGGGGTGGCGGCTCATCATAATCCGAGTCTGATGCATCAAGCCGGTCCAGGGATTTGCTAGATAGTAATCGACCATAAGGCACGCGATGTTTTGGCACTGGCGGAGGAGGCATGCTGCCAACAATCAAGTCTGGCTCATTATGACCTGGTGGAGTAGTAATCGTCACGATTGTTGTTGGGCTTGTAGGAACTCCCGATAATTTATCATGATTGTGAACGTGATGATGATGATGATGATGATTCTGAAGATGAGCTGCGGCTCTGCCATTGTTTTTGCTGCTGCTTAAATGAGAAGGCTTGTTAATATTATTATGGTGGCCACTAGCTTTGTTTTTCTGGTACTGGGATGCTTTATTGCAATCAAGTTGGAGTGGAGTTTCTTTCATATTTCTTTCGTTATTCGAGCTGATAACTTTGTTTCCACTGTCTGCAGCATTATTATTATTATTGTGACCTGATGCTGCTTTGGTAGGTGGTGGTGGTTTGATCCCGCGGACATAATCGTAAATTTCATCAATATCTTCGTAATCTTGAGCATCAGGAATTTCATCATAAGTGCAAGATGTGCCATTTGAAACAATGGTGGTGGTGGTAGTAGTTGCACCACCCCCACCATTGATTTTCTCTACAAGCTGGGAACAATTGTTCTCAATAGGATTTGAACAAGTGTTGCTAGTTTGACCATTGACAGAGATGATTGGATCACCACCAGGTGTGGTGGGTGTGAGGAACAACGGAGGTGCGTAGGCTTTCCATTGTCTTCCATCAAACCGAAGTTCCTTTTTCAGGTTAATGTCGTATATCTGCAAATCAGAGATAACATCATGAACCAATTTAATGATTTTGCTCGCCACAAATAATCTTATATGCTCCCTTTCTCTTCGGTGACATTGTAACACTTTTTAAAGCTTTAACCCTTTTTTATTTACCTGTATCAAATTCCTGGAATTGTCAACATGCATTTTGACTTTCTCATGTACCCTGGAAAACTCCTTGGAATGTTCCACATCACCCATGTTGCGACATATTTGAAATTTAAGGGGCACAGTTAATGGCAAAGGAACCAGGGTTTGGTTGTCTTTCCAGCTCTACAGAAAATCATCACATCATAATATTCATAAATTATAACTGCACGGTTACTTCAATCCATTACAAGTTTACGGTACATTTCGATTCGACACTACGACTCTACTACATTATCATTTTTTTACTCATATCCACTTACCTGACTTAGGGGCATTGCAAAAATGAGCTCTTCTTGGATCGTACTAAAAAGACGAAGTTCCGGAACAAACTTAAAGGATGATGTTTTGGCAGACGGCATGACTGGTGGCTTCCCATCCACTAAACGCACCATTAACGGCAATCTCTTGGTCAAAATATTTCTAGAGAGAAAAAAAACGGATAAAATCAAAACGTTATTATTATTATTCTGAACTCTCTACGTTGCGCATTGTATGTCTGTTGTGTCGATGGCTTCTGATGATACTACCAACCAATATCTACACGAAGTTCACATTAACCATTTTATGAAAATAACATGCCTTACAAATTTTACATAAGTTACAGCACTTATTCAACTGATGGATAGGTAATTATGGACTGACTATGGACTACCAACGTTAGTTTATAACACACCAAAAAAAAAAAAAATTTATACATGAATATATTTTTTTTGCTTCTCATCATAAATTACCACATAATAACAGTCATGTCTTTTGGATGAATCGTCCGTGTCACTATTCAAGTGATATAATGATGATGGGTCATTTTAAGATATCATCGCTGGCTGAAAATTACTTTGCACATTTCTGTTGTTGCCACTTTGGCACGAAAGGAGTGTCAATTTTCTGGGTACGTTTTGAATACTTTTCATAAAAACCAAACCACCCAAAAAAATGTGATTTCACAGGCAAGAGAGAGAGAGAGAGAGGTGCCAAATAAATGATAATAGTAAAGTGGCGGTGGTAATGGTGGTAGTACATACTGCACACGGGTCTCTTCTGCTTGTATTTACGAAGAAAGTATATTTTTGTGATGATATCAAATAACAGGCTAAAAGTGCATTATTATCATACAGCTATTATAAATTCATATACGTATTTTCGTGCGGACGCCTGTCATCATCATCATCATCACATCACCAACCAATGCCGAGAATGCAACAAAAGGTGAAATAGGATGATGCCATGAAATGACGCCTGTCCTGTCCTGATGCCACAGTCGATAACATACCTACATAATATATTATTATCACTATCACATTCATCTCGTCATACATATTTACCAATTTTACATTGCCATTATTATTTTCCATTGAAGATGATGATGATGATGACTATGATGATGAGGTAAGTTGTTAGCTGTTTGGTTTTGACATAAGAATGAAAATATCTGGTAACGGGTAAAATCCTGAAGCTTAACGAATTATACATATATACGTATATGCATACATATCATCATCATGTCATAAAGTAGTACAACTGACAATTATCGTCATTTTGTAACGTTTAAACTGCTTATTTTTTTTAAAGGTTGTATTATCACTATCACATTCATCTCGTCATACATATTTACCAATTTTACATTGCCATTACTATTTTCCATTGAAGATGATGATGATGATGAGGTAAGTTGTTAGCTGTTTGGTTTTGACATAAGAATGAAAATATCTGGTAACGGGTAAAATCCTGAAGCTTAACGAATTATACATACATACTTACGTACGTATATGCATACATATCATCATCATGTCATAAAGTAGTACAACTGACAATTATCGTCATTTTGTAACGTTTAAACTGCTTATTTTTTTTAAAGGTTGCTTTCCGCTTTCCATTACTAAGTACAGTACGGTGTCTTCATCTCATCGTGCATGTCTTTTTCCTTCATAGTTCATTCACTGCTTGCTGCCACATTGAACCACTACTACTACTACTACTACTCGTCACCACCGCGCCACCTCATCATCTATTTTTTTATCCTGTAATCCTGTTCTAAATCTGAAGGTTTTTTTATGCAAAACAGCTAATAGCCATTCTTACACAGAAGAAAGGCATTATTATTACTATTATGCGGATAATAAATATCTGATTTTTATGTAGGTAACGAAAAAAAAATTGTTAAAAGGACCTTGCCATCTTTACATTGACACTGATTGGCCTTTACTACACAACAGTAACTGACATTTTTGCTACTGGTTTCGGTACTCATTGACGGAGTTGTAATAAAAAAATAAATAAATTTCTACTACTGTACTTTTATTACAAAAGTTTAATAATATACCATAATTCTAGCACTTTAAAAAAGCCACATTGTTAAAACTCTGTGAAATAAAAAAATATGAAATAAGTAGAACTGGAAGGTTACTACTTGAAAAAGAGCAAAAGCAAAATAATTTATTCCTATTTTAATTTTCCTGTCAGTGTCAGTGCCACTACTGCAAAAGAGAGAGACAGAGAGAGAGGGAAAAAATTATCTTACGAGAAACCATAATAAGAAGAGGAAGAAGAAGCTGCTGTACAAAAAAAAGATACTTTTGATGGCATATTTTTTTTATGAAAAACCTGACTGACCCCATAAAACACAGTATCATCATCAGTTATACAGCAATTGGGCAATAATAATAATAATAATAATACTGCACAGTAATATTTCATTTTCGTGCTTCTTCCACAACAAAGATTCAGGATTCAGAGCAATTTATTTCCTTTTTATTCTTTTACCTTTTGAATGAAAACCTTTTTTAAAAACTTTTTGGCATGGCATGACATTTTACATTTCAGTTGGTCGTGTTTGCCTTGCTTGCTTTTTATACCAGAACAAAATTGAAGAAACATTTTACAATTTTATTATTCTAGCTAAAGTAGAAAAAAAAATCATGGCTGTGTGTGTAAAATATTTTTATAATTTAGTGTG